>APFE031038543.1:0-65214 GCA_000404065.3 Pinus taeda
TCTTTGTACCATAACGAATCATTTTGACAGCTAAATGTATCCGACGTACTGGAATCTTGTTGTAACTTTCGAATAAGTGCCCACACTTCTTCGTCATTCTTCCATTCCTCCCTTGCTTCGTTTATCCAATCTGGTTGGATAATAGAAATGGCGCACACCAATGCTTCCACATCCTCATCCTTTCTTGAGAGTGCATCTGCCACCACATTTTGCTTCCCTTTTTTGTAGATGATTTCAAAGTCATAACCCAACATCTTTGTGACCCACTTTTGTTGCTCTTCAGAGGATAATCTTTGTTCTAAAAAGTATTTAAGGCTATCATGATCTGTTTAAACCTTGAAGTGTCTTCCCATTAGGTAGGGTCACCATTTCTTAAGTGCATGGAGTATTGCCAACATTTCCTTCTCATAAATAGCTTTGTGTAAAACTTTCCCTTGATTGGACGACTTTCAAAAGAAATGGGTCTTTCATCTTGCATTAAAACAACACCAATTCCATTTCCTGAAGCATCACATTCCACAATAAAGGTTTTTGTGAAGTCCAATGTAGCTAAGACAGGTGCTTGGCACATTGCCTCTTTAAGATGTCCGAAGGCCTTTGTTGCTTCTGGAGTCCATGAAAATGCATCTTTCTTCAATAGTGTTGTTAGAGGTGCTGCTATTCTCCCATAATTCTTAACAAACTTGCGATAATACCTGTCAACCGAGACGAAAATCCTTGCAGAGCTTTATGAGATGTGGGGGATTTCTCCATTCCTTAATGGATTAATTTTTGGCTAGGTCAACCTTAACTCCTTCATGAGATACAATATGACCCAGATATTCCACCTCTTGTACTCCAAAGAAACATTTGGATCTTTTTGCATATAATTGTTTTTTCCTCCAATAGTTGTAGCACCCTGTCAACATGTTCAACATGATCCTTCCAAGACTTGTTGTAGATTAGTATATCATCAAAGAATACTAACACAAATTTTCTAAGGAATGGTTTGAAAGTTGAATTCATCAAACTTTGAAATGTTGAGGATGCATTGGTAAGGCCAAAAGGCATGACCAAAAATTGTTAATGACCCTCATGAGTTCTAAATGCTGTTTTCGAAATGTCTTTAGTATTCATTCTGATTTGATGATATCCTGAACGAAGATCCAACTTGGTGAAGTAAATTGATCCATGCAATTCATCCAGTAATTCATCAATGACAGGAATGGGAACTTATCTTTAATAGTGAGCTTGTTGAGCTCCCTATAATCCGAACACATGCGCCATGATCCATCCTTCTTGTGCACCAATACTACTGGAGTAGAGAAAGAACTTTGACTTAGTTAAATTATACCAGCCTCTAGCATTTTTGCAACCATATGTTCAATTTCACTCTTTTGGGAATCGGGATATCTGTACGGCTTGATATTTGGAGGAACACTTCCTGGAATCAAATGAATAGCATGATCATGATCATGAATAGGTGGGAGACCTTTGGGAGTCTCAAATACCTTGGAATGATTCTCCAAGACTTTTTGGAGATCTGGAGAAATAGATGATTTCGATGTGGAAACATCTAGCGAACATAATTGTGCAATTACACCTCTTTGTTCCTTTTTTAGAAGCTTTTGCATATCGTTAGAGCTGATTATCTTTCCCGGTTTCCCTACAATACCCCTTAATTTGACTTCCTTTCCTTCCACAGAAAATTTCATGAAAAGTTCTTGAAAATTAAAACCCAAGGATTGTAGCCATTGGACTCTTAGTACAACATTAGCACCTCCCATTGGAATGGAAAGCATTGGACTAGTCAATACATATTCTCCCATGGATAGCTTGATATTATGGCAATTTCCAAAGCAATTTATTTTTCCTCCATTTGCAACCATCACTTGACACTCTCGTGCTGGATATAGGAAGGAATTCAATTTTTTTGGTACCTTACAATGAATAAAATTGTGGGTACTTCCTGAATCAATCAACACTATTACCTTTTTCTTCTTGATTTGTCCTTCTATCTTGATGGTTTGAGGAGTGGCAATTCCCGCCAATGAATTACAAGATATGGTCGGATTCATTTCTTCTTTATATAGGCTTTGTTCCTGGAGTATATCCTCTTCTTTTGACCTTTCTTGCTCCTTTTCTTCTTCCTCTTCACAATCTATGTAGAATAATTTCTTCTCGGCACATTTATGACCTTTAGTATATTTGCTATCACAACTGTAACAAAGCCCTTTTGCTCTTTTTTCTTCCAATTGTTGTGGTGTCAACCTTATAGGTTGTGGAAGACTAGGGGCAAAAACACTTCCGTCTTTATAGTTGTGAGTGGTATGCTTCCTGGTTGCCATAATTTTGCTTTCCATTTTTCTTGCTAACCTGAATGCCTTCTCTAATGAATCAGGTTCCCAAAAGGCAAACATCATGTTGGATATTATCCTTTAAAGTCCCTATGAACACATCAATCCTATGCTCCTCTGGAATATTTTTAACCCTTATGTTCAATTTTTGGAACTCCTCATGTGCTCCATTATTGAACCCTTTTGTTTGAGACTTATCAATTGGCTAAAAAAAGTGTTGCTTTTTGTATCCTCATAATGTGCTATCAATTCTTCCGTAAAAATTGCCAAAGTGATAAATTGTTTACGAGAGCAAAGCCATTGATACCATACAAACTGATTTGGTTCCAAATATAAAGTTGCCATACGTACCTTTTGTGTGCTTTGCACATTATTGAGATCAAAAAATTGCTCCATCTGTAATATCCATGTTGCGGGATCCTTGCCATCGAACTTCCTCATATCGATTTTTGGAATATGGTGGGTCTTCGATCCAACATTAGAGTCTATGGAATCATGATTAACATTTCTTTTGTTCTCATTATGAATTTCCTTTACTACCCTTTCATCCTTAGTGACCCTTTCTTGTAGCAACTTATTCATATTTATCTTCAATTCTTCCATGTCTGTCTTCAAATCATCCATTAGCTTCCACGTCATTCATCTAGCTTCCACATCATTCATCTTAAGCTTCTACACCTTCTTAAAAACAATCCATCTTAGATTCTGTTCCTTTTTGTGCAAGTGACACTTGTTGCACTTGGTCTCATAATTTTGATATATCATGTTGCATTTATTCCTCTTCTTCATGAGTCATGCTAGAGATTTTAGGTCACCTACTAGGTTTTTCCATTTTCTTTCTTCGGGGCATCAATTCCTGATAATAATGCTTCACTATGCCCTTTGAATTCCTTCAAAACAATTTTTCAAACCAAGCTTAAGCAAACATTTAAAAAAATATACACACCTTTTTTCACTTTGTAGGAACTCGATATTGCCTCTGATGTATCTCTGTAATTTCGGATCATCCAGTTCTA
Organism: Pinus taeda; assembly: GCA_000404065.3. Lineage (NCBI taxonomy): Eukaryota > Viridiplantae > Streptophyta > Pinopsida > Pinales > Pinaceae > Pinus > Pinus taeda. The sequence continues at coordinate 3,353 of APFE031038543.1, forward strand.
AAATTGCGACCTACGGTATCCCTCTGTGTCCTTTTTCCAATGCCATCAGTCTGACCCCAATTGGATTCTCCAATGAAGAGTTATGCCAAATCTCCCAAAGTGACCTAATTATAGACTAATTCAGTAGAGTGAACTTGTATGATGTGCCAAGTGTCCCTGTTTGGACCTTTGGCCCTGAAAAATATATATAAGAAACTACATTCCATCCTCTTTCTGTACCTTCTTACCAAATTTCAATCTGATGCTCATAGAGAAAGTTATGACGATTTTCCCCAGGTCACCTGTTTTGAATGTAATTCAGGATTCTGCAAAAGGACCAACTTCCTCAGATCATATCTCCGCAAATATAGTGAAAAAAGCTCTTAAATTTGGACTCGAGATTTAGCGCGATGTCTTCTCAAATGGTTTTTTTTTTTACTTCTGAAACGTCATAGAAAAAAGTTATAGCGAGAATGCCATGATGACCTATTTGGAGTAGCGAAACCCTAGAATCCAAAGCTCCGATACCAAATGTTATGAAACCAGCTCAAGAAAAGATAGAAAAGATATATCAACACCTTAGAATTCAGCCTCTTCGAGGGGGCAACCTTCCCTTTACATTACATAAATGAACAAATTCTTGGAATGATTCAAAATGATAAAACCTCCTTTCATAATATAGGAGTCTAAGGAGTCACAAATACCCAGCCGACCTAACAAATAATAATAAAACCACAAAAATAACAATAGAGGATTCTATGGGGCACAGTAATAACAATATGGGGACAATAGGGGCACAACAATATTAATAAGGGGTACAACTACAATAGTAATGAGGTAATCACTAGTATTATAGGGACCCAACAAGGGGAGTGAGGGTTTAAACTGCAGGAGGCAGGTTGAATGAAAGATTGAGCAGGGCGTTGTACATTGGAGGGTCCTTCCAGAGCCAAGGATATGGAGGAGGTATGAAGGGGCTGGGAGGTCCACGAGGGGGGAGTCGGGGGATGTTGCGACGGGATTGGGAGGGGAGAATCAAAAGAGGGGGAAGACTGCATGCAAGAGCCCAGAAGATGTAGCGTGGCCGGTGAGAAAGGGGGACACTCCAAAACTGGCAGATCCTCAATATTGACAACCGGATGCTGCTTTTTTTCGGAGCGCAGCGGGTGTGGCGTCATATGAGTAGCAGCTGTCGAGCTTAACGGTCTCTTCCCCCAAGGGTCCATAGCCGGGTTTCTTTGATGCGCCTAAATTTCTTGTTCAAGCATGGGGTCCTCCTCATAGTCCACGAGGTCCTCCTCTACCATGGTAGCTGACAAAACCCTTGTCTATCCACCGAATGACCAGGAGGGCCAGTCTGCAGTGGAAAACAAATTACGAAGGAAAATACAAAAAATAGTTGATCGAAACTGCAAACCCTGAAACAATGCTTTTACGGTCCCGATAAGTGGTCAAACCATAAAAAATAAGGCCCACGTCTGTCACCATCCTTTGGAAACCTACAAGCCACTAACAGTCTAGGAAACCCACGATTCAGTAGGAGGAAACCCTAGGGTTTCACCATTGATACCCCATGCCCTGCTCTCCAAACCCAAATCTTCCTTTTCTCTTTGCCGTGTTGTAACATTAGTTGTACCAATAGTGATTTCATTTTATTTTTTCTTTTTCACTTATTGTGTTTAAATTTAGATTTATTTTCTGATTTTATTTTTGATATATTTTTTGACACTAGCATATTTAGCACCTTAATAGTGAACACTCAATTGATGCATTGCCCTATTGGGAAATTGAAGTTTCATATTATAATCATGAACATCAAAAACTATTAATATTTCAATCGATGTTCATCTTTTATCAATTGTTTCTATCTTCTCAAAGACAATATCAACAAGAGAGTGTATTTTTACAATCTGACCAGCAATCCAATTCAATTAATAATCTTCCATTATATCTAACAGACTTTCATCCATTTTTCATTAACTCATTTGAAAAATATTTGGAAAGTTTTCTTTCATGGAAGATTATGAATAATTTAACATTTGTAAATAACACTAACAATTTTCTTCAGACCTTTGGATCTAAAAGCTCATATCCATAGTCTTGCCTGCCATCTTCTCTTTTGAACATTTTCCAATCCTTAATGTAAACCCATCCAGATTTTTATGATCTAATTGGAATTCAGTTGGAAAAGACATTTCAAAAGAAGGTGATTGTAAATAAGCTGCTAATAATAACTGTACATTCTTATTACAGATTTAATTTTCTTAGTTCAATTAGATTTGTATTTTTATTACTAACATTTGAACTGTACATATATGTAGGAATTAAAATAAGAGAATGGTTACACTGGAAATATGACTATACCTAGTCATTTTCATGTATATGGTTAGAATAGAAGTAGAATTAATTTAGTTTGTTTGTTTTATGTAGTTAATTTATTCTTAATAGTTCTGCAGATAAAAAATAAAGTAAGCAATCAGCCCTTCTCATATCATATACATGTTCATTTTTCTCATCAGAAAATTTCTAATTCTTGCTTCCCATTTTTAAATCAAAATATATTGCAGCAATACCTCTACTCTTCCTATTTTGAATAATGTCTTGACTAAATTCAATTGAGGTTGCACTTGGCACCCATCACCTCAAAGCCAATTTTATCCATTTTGAGATGTCCTTGCAATATTTTCTTTTGAAATTTATTTGTTAAAGGTTTTGAGGATATAAAGCTTCATGATCTCATTATCCCATGAAATATATGACTGTCTATTATAAACTTATTTCCAATTCAATCATTATTAGTCAGTTTAACGTTTCACTACAATCACATGAAGCTTATGTTATTTTCCTCGAAATTGGTTACAATAACCTTAAGGGTGTCCACGCTACTACGTGCACACATTTAAAACTGTAATTATATTCTTTCATGATGAGTGGATTTATCCTATTCTAATCTTTAATTTATTATCCGATGCTGCAATACGCATCATATTTATTTACTAAAGGCATTATTGAACAGTCACTATAACAATACAAATTTTTCTCAAGTTATTTCAGAATGAGAAGAGGTAGTAAATTGCTGTTGCAATTCAAAAGGGAGCATATTCTCATTTTTGTTTCTGATGGATTCTATGAATTTCAAATTTTTTGAACATGAATAATTGATTTCCTTCAGCTTGATTTCCCACTGTAATTTAGAATAAATAATGAGATGATTTTGAGCAAAGTCAGAATTTTCATAAATTGAAGGAAGAATTTGAAGATTCATAAGGTAAAATCTACAGACAATTTCCTTCCAGGTACGCATTTACAAGTTCATTTTCATCTATTATTAGTTCCTCTTTTCCTTAGTTTATTTTTTATTCTTGTTCTGTTTTGTTTTTAGGTTTTCATTTGTTTTCAAAACTTTAAGTAAGCAGCAAACTCATTTCAAATTTGCAACAGGTTCAAGGAAATTTTATTTGTGATTCATTAGAATTTGAGCATTCTTTAACTTTGCTTTCATTCATTAGAAAACCCAATTGAAATTTAAAACAGTATCACATGATTCATATTAGAAACATTTCAACTTGATTTTCATATTGTTGATACTACAATGAATATATATTTGCAATATTCCCATCCCACTCATCTTCGTCAATTATTTCATTCCGATATCACATCATTCATATCACAACCATTTGTATTGTAATATTTCATTGGAAGTAGCTCTTAGCATTTTGATAACAAATTGTTGAAGAAAAACCTCTGATCTGTTACCTCACCTATTCTTTCATAAAATGCCATATCGCATTTTGCATATCAGAGGTTTTTAGTTGAATATTCTTCCATTACCTTGAATCACCGATCTTCAATAAAACGACTTTACCAATATTGTATTGCTCACACAATTCTGGACGCTATATGAAATTTAAATCAAGTTCATAAGAAATATCGCGTCCACTCAATCGCAATAATGGTAGGGGCATAATTTTAAAAGTACCGATGTCTCGGATCCGATATGATATTAAAATTTCGCAGTAAATTTATCGGGTCCATTATTCATCGCATATCGGCATATCAAGAATATTACATAGTGTACTTAAGATTGCCGATCGCCGATTTATTTTGAGGTACAAAACTAGTCCCACCTAAAAGCCACATCATCCATCGCATTCTCGCTATTGCAATAATCATATTGGCATTTCCGACATGACTATTTTCCGATATTCCGATATGCCAATATCGCAATCGCTTCATCACATTTTTATTAATGGTCATATGACTATTCTGGATTTGCGATGCGCGATGTACGATGTACAATGTACGATGTGTGAAGTATAAGGCATGATGTGACTATTCCCTAATCCTTGATATAACAATTATTTAATATTATGATCACTCCATCTCAACGCATATATTCTCATCGCATGTTCTCATATCGCCAATTTGCCATTGCAACTTTCGATGAGATAGACTCCACTGCATGCATCTATGCCATTAACATTTAAACGATATATGGCATATCAACAAAGGTGAAATTTTTCATATTGAATTTTAAGCATGGTGAAGAAACATGCAATGCGGATCATCCGATAAAGCATTGTGTTGTATGCAATATTTTAAAGCAATTTTGGGTAACTACTATGATACTAAAGCAATTGATGACAAATTTGCAACATATTTAAATCATTCCGATTTATCATATATTTCAGTTTTAATATAAGATTCCATAATTGATATCGAATTCAAGACCTTTCTATCTTCACATTTAATTTTCATTATCTTGGATTTGATCTAAATCCTGGACAATTTATAGAAAATCATAGAGTTTATATGAAACTTATAATATTTTGAGAACATTCATCACTGCATAATCTCATTCTCATTTCTGATGCATTTGTTTTAATTTCGATTCCCTTTGAACACAAAACATTTACTTTTTACATTTTATTGCTTATAATAATTTTGGGTTACAGGAATTTGGTTAGGTTGACTTCTTCATGTTTTTAATGTTAACTAAAAGAAGAAGTTAGCTAGTATTGGAGAAAATGATACCTTTCAGGTAAGATCAAATGCAATTATCCAATGGTAAGATTCATGTACCCACTTTCATTAATTTTCATTTCATTACTTTAGTTTCAGTTTTGTTTTTTAAATGAAGTTGATATTTAAATCTGTTTTGTAGCTCTTCATAAAAGCTTTCAATCATCTGCTAGATCATATTTTGGAAGCCCTATACTTTTTTCCTGGTTTTATTACAAGAAGCAGCGATAATCTTCGTTGAAGTAGCTACACTAGGAAGTTTCTGAATCTTTATTTTGTTTCTTTAAGCATTCTTTTTTTTAGAAATGATTAAGATGGTGCTTTGAAACAACAAGATTGACATCAGACAAAAAATTTTCATTGTGGCTGAATTTTATCATCACTTCTATCTAAAGCCTAAAACATTTACAACCCTGCAAGGTATAATTTATCTGAATCTCGACATAAGAATGAATGATTACATGATTATTTTCCTTTACTTCATTTTGTTGAGACATTGGTATAAACATTCTTGTTAGAGTTTGTCTTTCAAAACTTTGATTTTCCTTTCCGCTTTTAAATTTCTTCATTTTTATTTTTTATTGTTGTTTCTTTTCTCACTTTAGCTTAAGAATTCTTTTCCTTTGGTTTTCAGTTTTAATTTTGGTGACTCTGCCATGATTTATATGGAAGGCCTTCTTATTACCTAATTATGGTTGGCATACATAGGGAAAAATTGTTAATAGTTTACTATTATCTTTTTCTTAAAAATCTCTTAATAAAGGTTGATTTTCTTATTATAAAGGTAGACATACTTAAGGAAGAGATTACAAAATAAGAGAATGATATTAATGATAGATATTAAATATTACGACGATGAGATTAATATTAAATATTATGATATTAATGATAGATATTATAAAGATAATATTGATAATATGGGTAATAAAGCTAATGTTCATAATATGAGTAATAAAGTTTATGATGATGAGATTAATATTAAATATTGTGATATTAATGATAGATATTATAAAGCTAATATTGATAATATGGGTAATAAAGGTTATGATGATGAGATTAATAATAGATATTATGACAATAATATTAATGATAGATATTATAATAGTGAAAGTAACTATGATAGTAGGGTAACTAGAAATTGTGATATTATTCTAAATAGAAATGAGGATGATAATTTTATTAAGAGTCAAGGGACTAGTAATAGATTTAATTATAAGGGAGCTGTTAGGAATAGTAACCTTAATAAAATTGGTAATAATGAGTGTAGCCTTGGATGTGTTCGGAGTCTTCACTCTCCGGGCAATAAAGTGATCAATTTGTCTAGCTTTTCCTTTCCCCCTTTTTCTTTCAGTCTCTTAGGAAGGGGTCTTAATTTTGCCTTGGCGCACAGAAAAATTCCTATTGAAGACATCATTTGCAACGTCGAATTTGGCATAAGGAACCTTCTTGATAATACTAAAGACACGATTAGGAAAGATTGTGCTGTGGCCCTGAGGAGAGCAAAACCTCCCTGGAGTAATATCAGCAGGGCTGAGTTTGAGGCTCTAAAGGCCTTAAACTAGAATCGTGATATCATGGTCTTGAAAGCGGATAAAGGAGGAGTTGCCGTCATCCTGGATAGAAAGGATTACAGAAATAAGATGCTTGATCATCTCTGCAATAGTGGAAGCTATAAAAAACTTTCTAAAAATCCTCTGAAAAGGGTTTCTAGAGCAGTCGCTCTTGCGATCAAGTCATGTAATTCCACGAATCCTTTGTCCCAAAAGCTCATAGAGGGAAACCCCATTACACCTAGGATCTATGGCCTTCCAAAGGTCCACAAGGAAGGGATCCCCTTGAGGTCCATTGTCAATACCATAGGTGGTCCGACTTACCTCCTTGCCAAATTCCTCACAGTGAAGCTGAGACCCTTGGTTGGTCACACAGAGTCTTTTGTCAAAGACTCTGCTTCATTTATTGGTGATCTTAAGAGGATTAAGCTTGAACTGGAGGATATTCTAGTAAGTTTCGACGTGGTCTCCCTATACACTTGCATTCCCATCAATGAGGCCATGGAGGTCATTAACAAGCTTACTGACCCTGATACTGCTCGGTTGGTTGAGTTGTGCCTTACTTCCACCTTTTTCAGCTTCGAAGGAGAGTTCTATGAGCAAACTTGTGGAGTTGCCATGGGCTCCCCCTTGTCCCCTGTTGTTGCGAATCTCTTTATGGAGGATTTTGAGTCCAAAGCTTTGGCCTCCTCTCATCTCCTACCAAAGCTGTGGAAAATATTTGTTAATGACACAGGTGTTGTTTGGTCTCATGGTCCTGATGAGTTAGATCTTTTCTTCAGTCATCTCAATAACCAGTCTGCTGCCATTAAATTCATGATGGAAAAGGAAGTCGATGGATGTCTTCCTTTCCTAGATGTTCTCATCTCGAAGAATGAGGATGGTTCCTTCTCTCACTAGGTTTTTCGAAAGAAAACACATACTGATCAATATCTGCATGCTTCCTCCCATCATTTCCCCGCTCAGAAGTTAGGGGTTCTTAGCACGCTTGCTACCCATGTGGTAAGAATATCTGATGAGAAGAGCTTGGAAAAGGAGAAGGCTCATCTCCTAGATGTCTTTGTGAAAAATGGTTATAGTAGACACCTAAGACAGAAAGCTTTCCTCAAGGCCCATAAAGAGCCTTCAATCCATAAAGATCCTAAAGATCGTGTCATAGGGGTTCACCTGCCTTACATCCAAAGAACCATTAACAAGATTGCCAGGATTCTAAAGAAGCATAATGTTCCCGTAACCTTTAGACCTCTTAATACCATCTGTGGCTCCCTTAGGTCTGTGAAAGATCCGATCGATCCTAAGGACGTGAAGGGTGTCTATGTCATTCCCTATTCCTGTGGGACACCATATATTGGTGAGATAGGTCGCTCTATCAATTAAAGGATTAACGAGCATTCAGCGGACTTAAGGCATGGAAGGGCCAAGTCCTCGGCCCTTGCAGAGCATGCCGAGAAGACTAAGCATCATGTATGTATTGAGGAGGCTCGTGTCATTGCAAAGGTTGCGCAGTTTCACCATCGGAAGTTTAGAGAGGCCCTGGAGATTGAAAAAAGGCCTAAAAATCTTAATAGGGATGACGGTTGGAAGATTAGCAGTTGCTGGATCCCAGCCCTGTCTTCCTAGCCACCTCATTCCTTCTTCTCTTTGGTTTCATGGTTCCTTGATCCTCCCTTTTCCGGTGGGTATCTATATATTTTTTATGTCTCTTTTGCCCCCTTTCCTAGATAACGGAATTTTCCTTATGTTGGGGTATGGCATAAGCTTTTTTGTGCTAGCAATCGGAGCCTTTAGTTTCTATAGTATTATGTTCTTCGATTTTTTAACATTATGATAGTGGTGTATAGTTTGATTAATGGATCCTAGTTAAATAAATAAATACTTAGAATTCGTATTAGAGTTTCTTCGATTTAATAAAGTTCTAGATTGTTTTTAAATTTTTTTAATAAGAACCTTTACCATTTTATTCTAATGAGTAATACTCATCCTAATAAAGTGGTTAATACAAATTAGCTACTTTTTTTTTACATATTAAGAAATAATATATGAATAAGATTTGATAAGATTAAGGTATAGAAATCAAATAAATATATTGAATTAAGCCCTAGAATTAAAAATAATAATGGGTTTATAATAAGGAGATTAACCATTAGATTCTCAGTATTTAAAGAAATTATAATTAGTAATAATATTATTAATTTATAAGGGTAATGGTAAATAATTATATTAATATTGCAATAACAGTATTCACATTAATATTTGATAATATTATATTGATATTATTTAGAATATTAGGAATAATAATTTAGTTAATTGGGTAGATAGGAGTAATATTTACCATTTTAATTAGATATATTATTCTCATACTAATATAATGGTAATATTAGTAATATTAGTAAGAATGATAAAATAGTTTTTAAGGTAAGTACATAAATAGATTAAAAAATAAAGAAGCTCGAGATGTTTAAGAAAGAATATTTACCTTCTTATTATAATAAGTAAAAAAGGTAAATATTAATAATACATTGGAATTCAAAGTTTCTTTATGATCTAACTCAGATGAAAATAAGGAGAGTGAGGATGCTTTGACGGTCTGCGACTGCAGCGGCCCTGCTAGGGTTCTGAAGGCGATCCCCTCAACGGCGCTGACAGTTCAGCGGGAAGGGACCTTACGCTGCGCCGACTCCTCTGTGTAGCACCAGAGCTGCCAGGAAATAGCCATACGTCATGGGTCCGCCCCCGGGGGGGGCGTCACAGCCCTCCCCCTCACAAAGCAAGACGAATAATGAGGTCATTTTCAGTTCGTTAGATCCTGATCTGATAGCCTCCGCGAATCAGAAAAAAGACAGCAACAATGAACAGCCTGAGGAATGCGATCCAAAGGAGGACAGCCCAAAGGTAACCTCCTCTACCTGCCACCCAGTAGCCAAGGAAAGGCCAAGAATAGAACTTCCAGGGGATGTAATAGATAGCAGAATAGAATTCATGCAAGACCATGCAATCATTGGTAAGTTCATAGGGTTCTGGCCTACTGAACGAGCCCTAAAAGGATGGATTGCAGCCAAGTGGAAGCCAAAAGGAGATATCACTCTCCAGCTAGGGGCGAAGGGCTTCTTTACTGCCATCTTCTATTGTTTGGAAGACAAATACAGAGTCCTGGGAGGAGGGCCATACTTCTTCAACTCTGCAGGTCTCTACCTCAGAGATTGGAAACCCAAGTTCAACCCTGACAAAGAAGATCTAACATGGGCACCGGTTTGGATCAGACTCTACTCACTACCGGATGAATACTGGGAAGAAAAATGTCTAATGAAGATAGGCAACGGCGTGGGAAGGTACATCAGAGCGGCAGAGGAGACAAGAAACCGTAAGTTCATTTCCTATGCTCGAATCTGTGTGTTTATAAGACTAAATGAAGCTCTTCTTGAATCAATTACTCTCACCCACCATGATGAGGAGTGGATCCAACCCCTCGATTATGAGCATGTGCCTTTCATATGCAGGAGATGCCATGAAATAGGGCACGTTTTCAGGGACTGCCCCCTCAATGTCAAATCTAGTGCTCCTGAGACTCCTGACATCCCCTCTCAAGATGGCTTCACCAAAGTCACGAACAGAAAGCGCATGCACAAAAAACCCCAGAATGGGCCAAAGCCCCAGCCATCCAAACCCCTAAATCATGCCTCCAAGAATAGCTATGAGTCCCTTGGAAATCTCTCCGATGATATGCCCCCTCCTCCTGACCACTCTTCCGCCCGTCCATCCTCCTCCACCCCTCCCCCCCCCAGCAGTCACCCTTCATCATCCAAATCCCCCTCCATTCTGACTACTATCCTAAGCAGGCACCAGGAAAACCCTGAAGAACCCATCAAGGAAATGGAGATAGATGGCAAACTGACTGCCCTACAGAATGAGGAAACTCAACAGGAAGAAACCAATCAGGCGCAAATCATGGAGGAAGAACCAGAAAGCATAGATCTACATGGTCTGGACATCATAGAACTGGAACTGCATTGCCAGAAGAAAGCATATGAAAAAATTTCCGATTCTGACATAGACAAGCTGGAAGTGGTCATCTCTAGAGCGTTCCATCAGCACCAGCTGGGTATTCAACCAGGCGGCACCTGGGGCAGCAATCTGAGACCAAAGGATACAAAGAAAAGAGGAAGGAAGACAGATCTCCAAAGAACAATAGAGATAGGGAAAATCCTGGTAGATTCAGGTAGATACGTGAAGCTAACGAAGTACTACAGACCCACCCAAAATAGTTAACTATGAAGCTCGTATCATGGAATGTAAGAGGGCTCAATAGCCCAGGAAAATTTAGAATGCTAAAAAATATGATCCAAATGGAAAAACCCCAGATGTGTTTCCTTCAAGAAACGAAATGCAACAGTGCCAGACTGGGCAGCATTCTCTCAAAAGCATGGCCAGGGTGCAAATCAGTAGTTGTGGATGCAACAGGAGCCTCGGGAGGACTGGCCGTCGCTTGGAATGCACAATATATATCGCTCATGGACTTTCACGCCTCTCACCACCTCATTCAAGTAGCCTTCCACATTTTAGGAACCAACATCCATGGAAATCTATCCAACGTCTACTTTCCGCAGGACGCTGGGAGTAAAAAAACGCTCCTAGACACTATAGACGCTCTTAGCAGAAACAAGCAGCATCCACTCTGGATTGCAGCAGGGGACTTCAACATGATCACCAAACTAGAGGAGAAAATAGGAGGCAGAACAAGACTGGAGCCGGAGGTGGAACACTTCAAAGACTTCATTCAAAACGCCTCCCTCATAGACATGCCATTCTGTAACGGCACCTTCACCTGGAGCAATCGCAGAGGAGGTAAACACGAGATAGCATCAAAACTCGATCGCTTCCTGATCTCGGACAATGCGGTGCACCTAGGGGGCGACTTTACTGCAGAAATCTTAGCTCACTCAGGATCGGACCACTGGCCAATAGCTCTCCACTGGTAAAGGCCAGGGAACAAAACCAAAAGGCCCTTTAGATTTGAAGGATTCTGGCTGACGCACCCAGCATTCAAGGACTTCATCAGAAACACTTGGAACTCTTTTATCCCTCCAGAAGGCACGAAAATGTTCCAGCTTCAGCAAAAGCTCCGCTTTATAAAGAGTCACATAAAACACTGGAATCGAGAGACCTTCGGCAACATATTTGATGCTCAAAGGGAGCTCAATAAGGAACTGAAGGATCTACACCAGGAAATCATAAATGCAGGGCACACAGAGGCCACCCTGGACAGAGAGCGACACATAACCAGCCAGCTCGAAGAAAGAAGGAAGCAAGAGGAAATCTATTGGAGGCAAAAATCCCGAATACGATGGTTAAAGGAAGGGGAGCACAACACAAAATTTTTCCACCGAACCACAGTGCAGAGGAGGATGCACAATCAAATTCCCTTTATTCTCAACCAAGAAGGGATAAAAGTTGAGGAGCATGAGCAAATAGAAGAGGTCCTTCTCAATCACTTTAAGCAGGTGCACCAAGAGCCAATGGTGGATCGACTTAGGGCAATCGGAAAAATTACGCGCAATATCCCCAAACTCATTACTGAGCAGCATAATGACATCCTCATGAAACTCATTACTGAGCCCTTTGCAATGTCCTCTACAAAGTCATCTCCAAGGTCATTGCCAATAGATTAAAACCCCTTTTTCCCATGATCATCTCTCCGGAGCAATCAGGATATGTTGAAGGACGTCAAATTATGGATGGCATCATTCTCACGCATGAAATCATCCATTCCCTCAAACTCTCCAAGCAAGCTGGGATGCTGCTCAAACTCGACCTCTCCAAAGCTTTCGACAAGCTCAGCTGGTCCTATATCCAGCACATGCTGAAAGCCTTTGGATTCTGCCACTCTTGGGTACGATGGATTATGAGTTTCATCTCCTCCTCTCACTTTTCCCTTCTTGTCAATGGGCTTCCCTCCCGCCCCTTTAAACCATCCAGAGGCATTCGGCAAGGGGACCCCCTCTCCCCCTTCCTTTTTGTTATCATGGCCGAAGGTCTTGGAAGGCATATCAAGGAAGCTCTGCAATCCAATCAGCTAAAAGGTATTTCCATCCACAACTCCCCAGCCTCCTCCCATCAACAATTCGTTGACGACACCATGCTATATGGCTACCCCTCAGCTCAAGAAGCCTCTCATTTGAAATCTCTGCTCAACGATTTCTCAGAAGCCTCAGGCACTCATATCAACAGCTCTAAATCCCAAATCTTTTTCTTTCACATGCCCCCTTCAGTTAAATCTGCCATAACCCACATCTTGGGCTTCCAAGCGGCCACCCTCCCCTCCACCTACCTGGGCGCTCCCCTCACTGCCTCAGCCATTAAGCAACCTGCTTGGCATGTCCTCCTAGGAAAGCTGGAATCCAAACTCAGCCTATGGACCTACCGCTCCCTCAACTTTTCTAGTCGTGTTGTGCTAATCAAATCCATCCTTCAAGCCATGCCTCTCTATCTCTTTTCCATTCTTGCAGCTCCAAAATGGGTCTTGAAGAAATTAAGAAACATTCAGAGGGATTTTCTATGGGGAAGCTCTGCCACCAATCGCAAATGGGCTCTAGTGAAATGGGACACAGTATGTAAACCTAAAGGCAAAGGAGGCATCGGACTCAGAGATCCAGAGAAAAGTAACGCCATCATGAATGCCAAAATCTGGTGGCAATGGTTAATACATCCAGACAAGTTATGGGCCAACATCTGGACTGCCAAATACACCAATAACATTCCACAAACAGATCTCATTCGATTCAAGCCCATTATCAATGGCTCACTCATCTGGAATGCAGCCAAACAACACCATCAGCTCATACAAAAGCACAGCTTCTGGGAAATACGGGATGGACAGAGTGCCAGATTCTGGATGGACGCATGGAACCAGCAGCCGAAACTATCAAATGTTCTATCTCCAAGAACAATTCCGGACGACCGGGAGCAGCAGCACGCAACCGTTCATAGATTCTGGGAGCAGGAAGCAGTCAATGGATTCAGACAATGGCTTCCCAGCAATTAAATAGCCACGGATGCAAATGAACAGGAGGCAACAGCACTTGAAGAAGAGCTAAAAAAGAGAAGCATCAGAGCAATAAGCAGCGAAGATATTCTCAGATGGGGATATCTCCCTAAAGGCACCTACTCCACGTCCGAAGCATATAGTCTCATAGGAGATTCCAACACCAGACAGGACCCTCTATGGGATCGAATATGGAGTATCAAAACCTGGCCAAAAATTTCTCATTTCCTTTGGATGGTGGGACACAAAAAAATCCTCACCTGGGATAAGCTGAGAAGGCGCAACTTCCATGGGCCCTCAATTTGCCACAATTGCAATAAAAATGAAGAAACCTTACAGCACCTCCTGAACACTTGCCCAATCGCCAACCAGCTCTGGGATCAAGTAGGTTTTAGATGTCAAAGACGGTGCAAAAGTCATGAGGATATCATTGACACCATTCATCAATGGCCAAAAAAGCCCTATGACTATGAGATCCTCAACCATTTGTGGAACCATATCCCTGGTATTGTAGTATGGAACATATGGAAAGAAAGGAACAGGCGGATTTTCAAAAACCAAAGGATGCCCACAGAAGAAGTCTGGAACAGAGTGCATAGCAACCTCAAAGAGACCATGCTTCTGAAACCTTGGACTGAGGAAGACCTCCCTAAAAAGGACAACGAGAAAAACATCTTGGACAACTGGAAGCTAGAACTTCCTCAAGGTACCACCACCCAGCGAACATCGCGAAGTACTGACAAGGAGGACAGAAAATGGACAACCCCACCCACCAACTCTTACAAGCTCAATTTTGATGGAGCATCTAAAGGCAACCCAGGGAAAGCAGGATATGGAGGCATCATTCGCAACCATAAAGGCAATGTCATGCAGGTCTACTTCAGCAATATTGGATGGGATACCAATAACTCTGCGGAGCTAGAAGGTCTCTGGCAAAGACTCCTGGTAGCAAAAAGTCAGAATCTCCACCCCCTCATAGTAGAAGGAGACTCCCAGATTATCATTCGCATGGTTAACCGCATTCAAAATGGCTCTCAAACCAGGAAAGCAGCAGACAGTTGGAGGCTAGAAGCCAGATTACACAGCATTGCTCAAGAGTTACACAACTACAGAGCCCTCTCCTTCCATCACACCAGAAGAGAGGGGAATAAGGTGGCTGATCTACTAGCTAACATTGGGGTTGAAAGCAGCCATCCTCTCCAAGTAGGAAATCTGAGCATCATCCCCAGCGCTCAAAAGACTCAGGAATGCAAGGAGCTCCTTCAAAAGGACATGGAATCCCCGGATGCGGGTGACATTGGGATGCCGTGGGCAGAGCCACATGGCCCCCATGTGACGCCCCATGCAGATTAAATGCGAAGTGAATGAAGCCGCCATCGACTCAATTCGACTGCTGCGAGCTCAGGGCATCAATGCCGCGCAGGGTGACAGGATGGGGGATCATTGGGGGCGCACGATTCAATGGCGAGCTGATAAATATGAGGCCGAAGATGGCATCAGGCCAAGGCTTCCAAACCTTTCAATTATCTGGTGGCAAACTTTGCAAGGGAGAGTTTGCAGTGGGAAGAGGTGCGCGCCATTACAGGCTGCCCTCTGGTCCCGTAGTCATTTCCATCCGGAGGCGAGCCATAAGACAGTGGCAGGCTCCTCAGAAGGAAGGAAGGCAGACTCAGAGGTTCGGGCGGCGAACTCTGAGCTCTGCACTTCAGAAGCAGGAGAAGCCAATCCGTTGGAAGTGGCAGCGAAGGGGGTGGTGGTTCTTGGGCGGAGCAAACGCCGTATTCAGGCTGCAGACAGCACAGAAAAGCAGAATTTGGCCATGGCTAGGTTGCGTCATAGGCAGCCCAGCAGAAGAGGATCGGGACGAGGCTCGAACAGGGGTCGTGGACGTGGTGGTGCAGAGCGGGAGCACCACCACTGCTGCTGCTGTTACTGCTACCGTCGGGCGGGGGTTATGCCTCTCCACGCAGGGAAAATCACGGAGGTTGGAGGAGTTAGCGAGGAGGGGCCAGCCCTTCCTGCGTTCGGCTCGGTGGTCTTTACCCTTGGAAATTCACGGGATCCTCACAGCATCTGTGCTCACGTCTCGGTTCTCTTTACCCAGGTCCCGGAAGGTGCTAGGGGGGAAGAGCCACCAGGCGGAGAGGATTCACCCCATGTTGGCCTGGAACAAGCAAACCCCTTGCCGCCTCCTCCTAGCGGAGAAGGAACCTCGAGGAAAGCTTCGAAGGTAGACCCCTCCACCTCCAGAACGACGACCGCTACAGACGAGGAGCGCGCCAAATGGGCAGCCATGTGGGAGAGGGTCCCTGAAGGACAAGGCTGGTGCACAATTGAAGAGGAGAAGCCTCCTGCTGACGAGTAGCCCCCCTGCGCAGGCTCTAGAAGCGTTCACCTTCACACTGCCCCAGTCCAGAATCAAGTCGAACGCTGGTCACTTGGTTTGGGTTCGAATACAGTCTGTTTTCCTGTTGTTTTACAAAATTCTCAGTTCTTTTTGGTCATGCTATGTATCGGGTTGTAGGGTAAACTCAGTCCCAATAGGTAGTGGAAGGATGCCCCTGCGTGGGCTGGTTTATTTGCAAGCAAATGGATAGTCTGAGTCTTGTTTTGGTCTTTTTGGAACTGTTTTGAGCCTCATTCAGTCTTCCAGAGGCTTCAAGAACAATGTTAGTCGCTACCCCTGCGTGGGAGCCTTCAGTTCAGTCGGTGCACCCATGGCGCCAAGGGTGGCCATGGAAGTCAGTGTCATAATCATGCTACAAATGTCTGTAATTTCCTTTCTGTACATATAATACAATAGTTAGACAGTTTACTGAGAAAAAAAAAATATTAATAATACATTAGGTAAATATGATTAAAAAAAGACGTTTGCATAGGTTATATGTTAATATTTTCATAAAATAATAATTGAATTAGGTTCTAAAATTAACAATAATAGGAATATTAACCATTAGATTTCTATTATTTAAATGGATAATATTTATTATTGGTATTATATAAGGGTAATGGTATTGTAATAATAATATTTACATTATTAAGTGGAGATATCTAATATTGTGTATCATATTTATAATTATATTATATGTAATATTATATAATATATGGGATAATGGGATTGAAATATTTACCATTTTATTCCTCATCCCAATATAGGGTAAATATTAGTATTATTATTAATGACTTTTTTAATAAAATAGTAATTTAATTAGGTCTGGATAAAATAATAAAAATAAAAATAATGAATTTATATAAGAACCATGGAAATTAATATATTATTTATAAGTAATAACCATATACATATTTATAATAATAAATAAATGGATTAATATAAAAAATAAATAAATTTAGGTCCTTCCCCTGGGGGCCTGGTCAAACCTAGCTGTTAGAGGTGTGGTAATCGTTTTCCTATCAATCTAGTTGTTGGAATGGCCTACTGTCCCTATTTATTGCATCGCTCAGATTGGATCTTCAACTTGTCCTGACGATGAACCACAGTGGTTGGTTCGAAACGCGTCGAAAAATGATTTTGTATGTGATTTTGCCGAAATTATTCTCTAAACAAGATTATGGATTACAGAAGCCTAAATTCCTTATAAATTATAATATGTTGATATTCTCATTAATTTATAAAAATGAATTAGAAAATGAAGTTATATTGTTACACATGAAAGGAAGATCCTTTAATATCTGATCTGCTCTATATGTGTTATATCCCCTTTCTCTCTGATTTGTGTCTTTCAAATGCACTAAAAACAAAGGAAACTTTACAACAAACTGATTACACAATGATTTCCCTTACAATTTAGATTGATTACAAAATTTCAATAAGCAAGATAAAATCTAAGAGATCTTTCCATCATGATTCAATTGGAATAAGTCGAATCTAGTATTGTAATTAGGGAAATTTGGAAAATGGCCACAACAAAAAATCTACAAAAATTTCCTTCGAAGAAACTTGCTTTTCTCTCAATTCAGATCGAATTTTGAAAAATTTCTCATTGTAAAATTAATTTGGTCTCAGATTTTCAAGATTCATCTTCATTTACCCAAAACATCCAACGGAAAAAATGTCACTAATAACATAACCCAAAACCATAAGGAACATAAGAACTAATCAAAAAACAAATAGAAAAACCCTAAAACCATGGCTATCTAGGAAATGATAAGGCTAGGAAAAACCACTGTTAATCCAAGAAATCTTCCATGTCAATGATAGATCATAACCGAATAACCACATGCATATACCCTGCATGCCAAACCTAGCACAGAAATTATGCATGCAACTAGATACTTCCAAATAAATACATATGTAAGTGTTGATCCACATGTTCTCTTGCGCTTTCTTACTTTCCTTTGCCTTCTTTTTTCAAATTGAACGTATGCCAAAGTGGTCCAAGAATACTCTAAGTGTGCAAGAGTATGATACAGAGAGTGAATAGAAGAGAGCTTCACCCAAAAACTATCGAAAGACCATGAACGAATACTCATAAGCCTTTTTACCATTGAGGCCTCTATTTCCTTCATTTTCCTTCATTTTTGCTTCAATTTTCCTCACATGCAATTATGTGACCTTTCACCTTCCTTTTCTCCTACTTTCTTTTATTTTCATAAATATATGCCAATTAATGCCTCTTTTCCTTTTCATTTTCTTTGTCATTGCCTTTGCCAATTTCCTTAGCCATAATAAACCAAAATGAACACTCACTAGGATATTTTTGCTTACCATTCAACTTAAAATACGTGTCCCATGACCTTGGTCTTATATTTTTTTACATGTACTTTCAACGAGGAGTTGTTACAAAAACCATTTCTTTTTAAAGCCAACTATTTTGAATCACATCACACAGATTAATCTAATAATATTTTATTTAAGTTATTAAAATCATAAATGCCAATGTTTCAAAATCAATATGTGGGTTCCAGGCATACCACACACTCATCCAGAAATTAATAGGCATTAGTTATATTATTTTATATTCCATGCATTCTTTAATAGGCATTAGTTAGTTAATTGTATATGCTACAGTGTGACGATTGATCACTTAAGTACAATGAGCAGACCTTGAGTTAAATAGTTTTGTTAAAATAAAGATTATATACTTTCTTCATGGCACTACTCGATCATTATTCATTGTTGATTTATCTTAACTTATTACTTCATATTTACCTTCCATATTTATTTCATTCGTAGTAAGAATTTGTTCTCCTTTATAATTTGTGTCTTTATTATGAACCATGCAATCTTCAACTTCCTCGCTTGTTGTAAATTCCATCTTCAAATCATTGTTATCCTTTATTTTTCACTATAAGTTACATATTCTAGTCTTTTGTATCCATGAGTTTTGATATATCGCAAAAGCTTCCAAACCCTTGGGTATTTCATAATAACAATATTTCCCTAGTTAAACATGGGTTATTAGGTTGGGTTATCAGGTTTGATCAAACTTACGGCAGGATTTATAACAATTTATAAGTGTGGATGTAAGCATTATTTTATATCCCAACCTACTAGTTGTTCCCAATAACCTTAATAATTATATTATGTATATCAAGTATTTGTGTCTCGAGGTTACATATAATCTTTATATTAGCATTCACTTATAATATTTTGATATACTTTCTTTTAAACTATTGATATAAAATGAATTTAACTTACTATCTAATTTTATTGATTAAAGTCTAGTCATTTGAACATGCAACCTAAATCACTCAGGTGTGCCAATTCCCTATACCTTCTATTCATAACTAACATGCATAAATATTAAATACAATATTCAGGCATTTATCATTATCTACCTCATATTATACTAGTACTCAAAAATTTCCTATATAGCTTATTTAAGGATATTGTTTTCCTTATTCTGCAACCATTGTACTTATGGCTAACAAATAAATAACTTTAGATTATTCTAAATAACTATAGGAGATATTCACGCAATCATTTCAACACATTATATAATATTCTTTAACTATTGTAACAACTTATCTAATCCATAAATATTTCTAGGAATATTATGGGAGAGAACATATTCCTCCAAACCAAGCTACAGACTAGCAACTCCCCCTAAGCTCGAACTTCTAGCCTCATCTTCTCCATGAGTATCATATAATAACAACCTTTTACTATAGTCCTTTAGTATTATTTAATTTTTTTCTTCCCTGCAAATTCTTTAGTAATGACATGCTTTTAAGGTCCACATCATTTTATCTTTACCTAGGCTTTTTAAGTTAATTAGGAAAAAATCATTTATTTTTCCTCCTTACCATGTCTTTCTCTCTTGTTTTGTTTTTCTTCAATGTTCTTCCCAACTTACAATTTCTCTCTTGCTTATTTTATTCTTCGAGTCAACATAATATCTCTATCTAATCGTGTTGTTTACCTTAGTGACATCTTTTATCGAGGATTTTTGAGCGAGAGATTTGAAAAAATCTACCATGTAAACTTAACCACTTAACAATTCCTCAGATAACAATTCTTCAGATAACAAGAAGTCGATATTACTCATATACTTGTTCCCATAACATTTCCTACAAAACATTTATTCATCATAAGATTTATTTACTTGAACTTAAATCATAACTTACACTTATTTAAAATGTTATTTATCTAAAATATGTACATATTATTACCTAACCATTCATTATAGAAAGTGAAATATATTATGCAAATATTTAATCATATTTCCTTTTTATACATATGAATTAAAGTGAATATATTATATTTATTATTGGAATTTTAAATTCAAATGATATGAGTATTTTACTTTATCATTTAAATATTGAATTGGAGTGAGATGAGTATTTTAATTGGTATAGATTTAAAAGTAAAATATTTTATTTTATGAGTTGTATTTATTATATATTTGAAATTAATTTGTAAGTGTTTTTGTTATTATGAATATTTTTTAATGTATTATTATAATTAATTATGGATTTTTATTTACAATTTATAATATGATAAATAAATATTTTAATTCAACCAATGCTAATTCATGTGATGATGTCATTTTTTAAAATGTGATTCGTTCTTGTAAATGGATTTTTACAGTACATTTTTCTTTTTGACATCTATTCTATGGCTCAAAATTCTCATAAAAGTGAAAATGTGCAATAAATAAAGATGTCTCAAATTAGGAAAGAGAGATTGAAAAAAATATTGAAGATTAGAAATTATGAAAAAATGGATTAATAAAACAAAACATGGGCTATAGTTTTATAATGTTGGCAAGGTCAATTTCATGGAGGACCATATCCAAACTCAATCAATGACATAGTTGAAAACTCATATCAAAACTTAATCGATGACATCAAATTTAGAAAATCCATTGACTTTAACAAAGATTTTTTTTGTCCATGACCAAATTATTAACAAATTTGGTGCATTGTTAAGAGACTTAAATTTAAGAAATAATTGTGTTATGTGTTTTGTTCTCATAAAATATATATTGTAATAATGAGAATACCATGAATTATGTACTTGGTCAAGATGCTAAGTATGCCTAAATAAATAATAGATACTAATATGATAATTATGTGATGATTTTTAACATTGAGATAGATAACATTACCTATGAAACAATATATTAGGTATCCAATCACATATTTGGAGTGAATCTTGCTAAGTATCCAATGCCATTATAATCTATCCCTATAACTCATGCTTAATATGAAAATTGATATCACATTAAGAATGGAAGAAAAGATAACAAAAAAAAATTTAAGATTCAAACACATTAAATGTGATGGCAATTTTCATATTGACAAGCATTGAAATTGGTTACAACACATGAATTCAAATGAGGACCGGGAAATAGAAGGTGCTTGAGCTTTTATATTCTTTCATTATGTCATTTTTAAATGGTACATATGCTAATAGAATGATAAGATTTAAATTTACCTTGTGTTATGAACTTGAAACTCCGGAATAATACATTTTATAGATAAAGAACTTGGAGAAAAAATAATAAAACCTAGTTTAGTTTTTAATAAGAAAAAAAAATTAAATTCTTAAATTCTTAATTTTACTAATAATTCAAGTTAATCATCATATCATATGAGACATACCATACATATTCAACTAATATTAAATATACAACTTAATCTTTACTTTTTTACCATTTTTCAAATATATAATTATTAAAAATACAACCTTTTGTTATATTTTATAATATGTATGATCTTTTATAAATGATAAATATTTAAAAATATATATATATATATGTTCTATAATTTTAAACTAAATTAAAAATAATCTTCCCTTAATTTATAACTTTTGAAACGGCTAAAAAAAAATTAAATGCTAATCACAATCATAACTCTCATTATGATTCTGGAAACCATAGGATTCCAATTGTACCAAAATCATGATTGAATTTACTTTGGGCAGTGCCACTCATATCATAAAGCGACGAATGCAAAAGATAATAATGATGATATGTTACAAAAGTGGAAGTGGAATCTTAAAAAACATCATTTCCGTGAGGACGAACATCAAAAAGGCTGAGAGGTTCGATGCATTATCTTTTCCCTCTCTGATTCGATCTGTATCTCGAACCTTTGATTTGGGAGTCCGATACGATGGACAGAAAAGAGTATAACGTGCAGGCACCTCCCCCTGCTCCTATGGATTTAATCTTTTCTTTCGCTCCTGCCCTCGCTCTCAAATCTGCTGTGCTCCTCAAAATTCCAGATATCATTGCAACTGCAGGCCCTGATCCCGATTCCTCTCTCTCGCTTCGGCAAATAGCTGCGCGCCTCCCTACTCAAACTCCCCATCTCGATTATCTTTCCCGCATTCTCAGATACCTCTCCACCGTCGGCATTTTCATTGAATCTCAAATCTCTTCTGACCCTCTTGATTTTCATTATGGGCTTACACACACCGCCAAATGTTACTTTCTCAGCGATCATAATGAGAATAAGCCCTGCAGTATGGTGCCTCTCCTTCTGATGCAAACCCACGAGAAATTAATGGCACCATGGCACCATTTTCATGAATGTGTGCTCCAAGGCGAAGGGTGCGAGGGAGCTTTCACGAAGGCCCATGGGAAAGATGTATGGGCTTATTGCATGGACGACCCAGATCTGAACACTGTCATTAATAATGCCATGGCCTCGTTTACCAATATTGTGATGATACCATTTCTAAGTGTTTACGAGGGTTTTAAGAGTGGAGAGAAGTTGACGGTTGTGGATGTGGGTGGAGGAGAAGGAGCGGCCATAGCTCAGATCGTGAAGGCTTATCCCCACATCAATGGGATTAACTTTGATCTTCCTCATGTCATTGCAACGGCTCGACCTATTTCAGGTAAGGTATCATGTGTGGATCTCTGTTATATATCACTAAATAGTTTAGTAGAGTATTATGTGGGTTTATGTTATATATTATTTTTAATTGGTTTAGGTTTTTATGTTAAGTATTTTATCAATGGGGAGGTTAGGCTTCAGACCAAATAAGTCAGTGAGTAGATTTTTTTAGGGTAGATTTGACTGCATTATTTATGCCCAACCAGATAAGTCAGCTAATAGATCCTTTCTCATAGATCTACCTAGATTATTAACCATGAATATAGCTACCACTTACTAAAAATAAACCACAATTAAAAAAACCTATATCCATTTAACTTCGAATTTAAAAAAAAAAAACAAAAAACAAAAACCAAAAACCAAAGGTCTCTGCATAGGATAAATCTAAAGGATTTAGTTTTATCGATTTATCATGATAAATAGAGTGACTTGAAAAAAATTAATGTTTCAAACTGATAGACACCATTCATTCCAAAAATATGATACCTTCAAAAATTAATGTTTCAAGCTAATAGGCACTATTGATTCCAAAAATCTATCAATAATATCAGTGATGGTTGTTAATACCAAAAAATATTTGTCATATTCTCGCCATCAGTTTTTGTATATTCTGAACCTACCCTGTGTTCAACGTTTGGCTTTTCAATTTAAAGGGATCAGATGTTTCATTGGTTAGTGTGAATATTATTGAAATTTTTTTCAAATAAAGTGTATTATTAATTAGTTTAAATTCTATAATTATGTTTGCGATACCATTCAGAAATGTGCAAAATCACCTTTATATAATTTTTATTTTTATATTTCCTAATTTAACTTGTTATTACATTAAATATTTTATATTTTCTGTAGATGTACAACACGTGGGTGGTGACATGTTTCACAGCGTACCTTCTGGAGATGTCATCTTTATGAAGGTAATTAATTTTCTACAAATAAAGAGTGACTAGCATTCCCAATGCAGCATGGTCTGATTTTTGGGGGGTGCTTGAATGGGCAACAAATACTCCATGACTGGGACGATGAACGGTGCGCAAAAATCCTTGAGAATTGTCACAGAGCTCTGCCTGAGAATGGCAGACTCGTAGTGCTTGAGATCGTGGTGTCACAGCATGACCAGAACCGAAGTCAACACGTTGAAATGGTGGCAAGTTTGACTATGCTAGCGCATACTAACGGAAGGGAAAGGAACGAGCAACAGTGGAGGAGATTATTTGAAAGCTCAGGCTTCTCTACACTAAAAATGGTTGGGCTACTTGGAAATACACACTTCAGCGTTTTGGAGGCTACCAAGGCCAAGATTCACTGAGATGGATTAGATTGAATGACAGTTCTGACTTACTAGGTCAGCAGTGCTTACATCTTAGTCAGAGGCCATGTTTTGGTTTGCTATTTAGTGTTTTACAGAAACATTTCAAAGCACTGGGAGGACAATATATTGTACATCTGAATTTAAGTGTTTCTGGTGATCAGTTATGCTTTTAGTGTAAGTATATAAGACGCAACAGGGTTGCTGAGCAACAAGTCTCTGTTTTAGGGAAGGGGAATGTAGTGGTTCATAATAAATATATTTAAGCAAAAGAAAATGGTTAGGTTTGTAAGCAATTGATATGATTTAAACTTGATATTTATAATATGGTTTACTTTACTTTTGTAGATTTGCATTTTGATTACCCCTCCAAAAAAAAGCACATTTGAAATAGAAACCATATATATAACGCTTTAAAAGGCTTTTGTTAGCTGCCAAAAAAACCATATATAAAACGCTTTAAAACATAATACAAAATAAGTTTTGCAATAAATTAAATAAGTTAGCAAACCTTAATCGTCCAGCTAGTCCAAAAGTATTACAGCGAGAAGTTTCACAAATGTGACTCGTTCCTTTTAGCAGATCACTATAAAGATTTTATCAGGAAATTATTCTAACGAACAAACCCACAAATCTACTTTTAAAGGTTGAGAGACAGCTTTGTTTGAATGGCCCCAAAAAACCATGCATAAGTCTCTTATTTTGTCACGATAAGCCATAAAAGCCCCATGCATGAGGAATTTCTTTGGAGCACTACCGGAATGCTCCAAAACAAGGTACTTCTCCAAGCTCCATACTCATCTCGCCCTGTAGAAGCATTAAACCAAAATAACTGAAACTAGTACACCTGCTCAAACTTTGTAAGCATTTAATTTCAGTTGAACTCGTTGCAAGAAACATCACAACAGCAAAATAAATCCAGCGTATTACCTGAAAACAAGTAAACACAATGTCTGGGTCTTGAACATATTCAAGACGATCCAAACAAATGAATGCGAAATTCCACTGGTACAAAAGGAAGGGACATAAAACCTGAATTATGGAAATGAAACAGACTTGGATTTTTACAAACATTCTGAAATATTAGAGACAGAATATATTCTCAACCTTGCGAAATTATTTATTTGGAACATGCAATTCCATTTTTACTCTGCTAATCCTTCGCCTTCATGGATAGCCAAAAGGAAAGGCTCCCCAAAGTTTTGCACCTATTCAACAAAAAAATAAAAAGCTTAGTTTTTTTTTTTTTTTTTTTAAAGAAAAAACCAAAAGATTTAATCACTGTACTTGTTAGAGTCTTTGAAGCTTAAAAGCATAGAATCCTTTATATTAGTAAAGTCCATGTAAAGAAAATAAATTTACCCAATGGTTCTGAGATGCATCCCTTGTGAAATGATACACATGAATTAGCCTGTCTTGAGGACCTATATTTTTCTCCTCTTCTGGGACCTGTTCAGAGATGTCATTAAAATAAATCATCAAGATATATCAAAATCATTAGAATAATGGAAATTCGGAATACCTTCTCTACTCGCAAATAACAATATTGATCATTTACCTTCTCAATATTTTCATTCAAGGGGAAAATCTGCATACAGAAACAAATTATTGGCATTAACTAAGAATATGAAGTGATAGCCAGATCAGTAGATTTCACCATAATGAATAAACCAGCAATTTTCCAAGAGTGCTAGAATTACCACTAAGCAGGTGTTGTTACTGTAGATCTTACCTTGTAAATTTTGTTTTAGTAGACCTCAAGCAATCTAATATCCGCATTTGGATTTGAAAGATCAACCTATTTTAACAGGAATAATAATGAATATCAAGCCTTGTCAGCAGTATACCTTGGTGAGATAACTCAAAAGATAAAATCAATACCATCATGAGGCTTCCAAGAGGCTTGAGAAGTAACCGTGCCTATTCCTAAGTAATATCCATAATAAAACCTGAGTATCTATATAGAAAATTGAGTTTTGTTTGAGTTTTGTTTGGATGGTTGGGTGAAATAGTTGTTATCCTTCCCACCCATGTAGCACATGCATTTACATTATTTACTTGAACTTTAATGAGGAATAGTCCATTTCTTTCTCTACTTGCTCTTGACTCCTATATCTTAATGAAAAAAGTAGAACTTTTACTGAAATGCAATCATAAATCATTGCAAGCATAAGGGAAAAAACCCATTAGCAACTACTCAAATTTCAAACAAAAATGATCTCTCTCACTTACATAAACACACATGTTACTTCATGTACATGATGTTCCAATGACCAAGAAATTCCATTGTCCCAAACACCACAACCAAGCTCTTCAGAGCTATTGTATATATAGATAAACTGGTATGTGAAATTGTGAATAGGTACAATAAAGCTTGAAGAATTGCAAACTATCATGGATAAAGCTAAAGGTCCACAACAGTAAACTGTAAACTATACGAACATCAAACATTGAGATCTTAAAAGAAGCTAAGGTAGGAATCTTCCTGATAGCAAATATTTGATCAGTTCCTTCGGATAGACATGTGGGACAAATTGTGCAGGAATGTTCTAAATGCATTACCGTATTCTCCTTTTGTAGTTATTCACGTGACATGCTTGAAATTTTTAAAAATTTACGTGCTTGTCATATTAGGCATCTCTTTCATGGAGCATTACAGTATTCTTTAACTTTCTGTATTTTGGAGTTGATGGATGGAGTTGTATCACAACTAATTGTAAAGGATATTGTAACAAGACATGTTATCGCTCAATTTAGAGCCCATGAGAGTTCCATCTTTGCATTTTACTTTGACCCCAGTCGTAAATACATGACCACAATAGTGGTGCCCGTAGTCTCAAGATCTTCTGAAGCTTTCACGACAGTCGAATAACTAAAGGAGAGGATTGTATCCCCAATTCTGCAACAAAGGGAAAACAGTCCCTAGAATGTTGACCTCGGTAAACTATGATAAAGACACATTTGACACAGCTGTCCTACAGCCAAAGGTTGAGAAGAGTGAAACTTAAATCAAGGCTGATGAATATGATGCCACCAGAATCAAGCTAGATTTGAGTCAAATGCATGTGATAGACAATATAGAGTGGCGTAAGAAAAAGAGATATGGTATCTAAGTCAAAATGCATGCGATCGACAATATAGAGTTGCGTAAGAAACAAGAGATATGGCATCTAGAGACTTGCTCCAGGCTACAGGCAATATAGGAAAATGAAAATAAATGGAACAAAAAAATTGGAATTTAAACAAGAAAAACTTGGGAAGTAGAACTTCAAACTCTTTTGGGTTTATT
This sequence comes from Pinus taeda, assembly GCA_000404065.3. NCBI lineage: Eukaryota > Viridiplantae > Streptophyta > Pinopsida > Pinales > Pinaceae > Pinus > Pinus taeda. The sequence continues at coordinate 30,847 of APFE031038543.1, forward strand.
AGCCATTCCAATGCTCTTCTATTGTTATGATATCTTGTCAACCAAAGTATAAGGCAAATTAAAGAATAATGAAGATGCACGTGGTAAAATATTATAGATTCGGTTATTACATAAAATATTACATTGCAATCAATGACACTTAAGAAGATACTCCCAAAGAGAAAAACTCTGAAGTGCAATGTGCATGGGACTATTGATGACATCCACCTAAAGCTTGCTTATGATGGATAATAATTTGTATGCATAAAGACATTCATATGTAATGTAATGGCAAATAGACAAATAGTTCCGATAGTTCCATTTAGATAGATTCATATGTAATGGCAATAATAAATGCATTGAATGGATCTATATGTAATGGCAACAATAAATGCACTCTGCAATTTTTAAAATGTAGGATGACTCCAGGTTGAGTAACCGACATATAGTCAAGCAAATAGACCTAAGTTGAGAGCATGCATGAAAATGATGGTAAATGGTGTTTAGATTAGGTGATAATTTTCCTAGCTCTAAAAGGAAACATTCATTCTGCCATTGGCATTGATAATATCACGAGTTGATAATATATTTTGGCGTACACCCAAAAGACGTTAAATTGAGCAAGGGTAACTAGTCAAACTCATTCAAACCAATTTTGACTCCAGAAGACGAGGAAAAAATAATTTCCAGTCTGGTCAAAGCGTCAAATGCCGAACAGGTAACAAATTGAAGCCGGAAACGAATTGAACCCAAGAGTTGCCCAGATATGATAATTGTTTTAGCTTTTCAATCTAAATAACAACAGTTGTTTCAAATTCAGAGAACCAATTATCACAGGTGAATATAAAATTAAAAGGAAAACCTTCATTAAGGTGTTTAAACCCAACGTTTCTGAATTCATAAAGATGAGTCCATATTAATTAGATCACAATGCTATTATTGAAATAAAACATCCATTTTCTCGCTAGCATAATATTGTTCAAAATTATACAGGCTAGAAACCCAGGAGTTGTCCCACAATTCAGGCTCTGATACAATGTTGAAAACTAAACATGCCAGGCCGTTTGGTGGGATACCCTACTACTGAACGTGGAACCGCATGCCCCTTCCATCGCAGATACTCCCAACAATTTGTTCTAACGGTGTAGAATACTACCTTGAACATGTATTATATTTTAGACTGACTTTACCAGAATCGATTTGGGTAATAGCACAACTAAAAAAAGGCAAAGTCATGACTTGGTCCAACGAAGGCCCAAAGAGTTGAATCAGGGAAATTTTAAAAAATCTGAGAAAAAATAATATTTTCAAGGAAGTTTACAATGTCCATATAATTGTGGTAAGCCCTTTTACTTACTTAATTATGTCTAACTATTAAAATCATGTAAGAGTGTCAATATAACACAAAATTTGAATAATAACCCGTTAAGAACATAAACTATAATATATATGACAAAAACATATCACATTAACACAATAGATTGCAGATAGGTGTTGCAGATAGGTGATAGATTTGTTGGTTATCACCTACAAAAATAACGTAAAATATAAACAAAAATGATGTTTTCCCCATGTATTTTCATAGAATGATCAATTCTAGTTTGCAAGAGTCACTAGTCAGACTTGCCAAGTCAATATGAGATAAACTCTTTTTTGACTTTAGAGATTGAGACATCATTGTAAATCAATTGTAGAGTACTTAGTACAGTTAGACGGTACTGACTCAACATGTCTCCCTCTAGAAAAGAGTCACACTCTTAATCAACTTGAGAGTTTGCATGAGCCATCATCTAATTTGGTAGAAAATGTCTTCCTTCCAATTGTGAAAATATAGCAATATATAAAGTTGGAGTTCCTACTAATTCAGAACTACGATCAAATTTTCAGCAATCTAAGTTGATTAAGAATTGGGAAAAATCATTGTGGGCATCACTCCATACACAAAACTTGAATCACAGTGAAACTCGAATACACCTCCAAAAGTTGGGCATCTTGTCGAACCAACAGAGCTATATTGAAAACATAGCTAGCAAATTGGAACTATTTGAGGGGAATAAATGAATTTGGAGGCAAGAAATAGAGAACTTACCTCCAATTTTGCTTGGCATATGTTCTCGACCGCTTGCCTTTACTTTCACACCCGAGTATTTTCCCCACAATCCATGTATGGTTTCTTTCAATGCAAAACTAAAAAATGACAAACAAAAGCTTCATATGATTTCACCAAAAGTTATGATAGATCACATGCTTAGTTGCAGAGATAGGGACTACATGTCGAAATGAATGTGGATGCCGCTGAGGGTAAGGAAGGCAGAATTTTGAATGACCCATGGTATGTTCGAGAGCATAAAATGATGAGACAAGTGTCCCTCACGCTAGGTCCCATTCTTTTATGTGTTAAATTAATTTTGTTATGTCAATTAGAAATAATTAATTCCCACTTGTCTATGGTTGTAATTCTCCATTTCAGGAGTTTGTTCCTACGTAATAGGAAATAGCTAGAGTATAGTTTCTCTTAGTTTAGTGTGGGGTTGAGAGAATCTCTCAACCACACTATTGTACGTCTAAGATAGAATTCTTATCTTGAGACTTTTGCTTGTATAAATATGTGTGTAATTTCCTTGATGAAAGATATAGAATATATTTGAGTGTGTGTGCTATTTTATCTTGGTATCAGAGCTTTAGAGCCCGTAAGGGCCTGAGCCTCGGCCCCTCATGGGTTGAGGGAAATACTAGATAGAGAGTTTTGTTTGCAGTTTATTTTGTTTTGGGTTTGTCCATCTGAGGAGTGCTGCCTCCCTGAGGAGCACTGTGTGAAGGAGCGAAATCTTTCTCTAAATTAGCAAATAGCATTTGATGTCATTAGCAAAAATGCTCCATAAAATGAGGGCGGTTTTGATATAATTAGACAAAATTGTTCTCACATGAAATTTTATTAAATTGCACTCATAGTCTTTGAAACACTTTCTTTCCAACCTTCAACGCAATAAATTTTTAACTATGCACAACAAGAGGCATCTTTAGAAACATATGGCGTGTTTCTTGCTCACCAACGTCATGCTCAACAAGCCTTTCTGTAAGAAACCTTTTATATGAAGACAACGTAGGAGCGTCAAATTCACTTACACTTCCTACACTTGTCCACATCTCATGATAACTTTAAGATCTTCTTTCTCCCTTCGAAGCATATTATGAAATATATTTCAATATTTCATATCGAGAAACAATTGCTTGACAATCGATATTTGATCGCCACATAGTCAAAAGGCCCACATTATGGACATTTAAACGGTCATCATTAGTGTTGCTTCATATTTATTTCTCCCTTTCTCATTTATGTGCATTGCAAGCTCGGCATGCACCTCTCCTGGAGCATCATAATTGCATGAAAGGATAGACCCCTTTTTCTATAAACAAGAATCAACATCGCATTTTGTGTGTCTTTGCACTTTGTTGAAAATATGCTCATAATATTTATTAGGATTGCATGAAAAATATGTGAGGTTTTCAAAAGGCACAGGTCATCATTAGCACTTCAAGGAACCATGAAATTATGACAGCGTATGTCACATGGATTCCACATTGTTATATATTTGTCAAAGTACAACTTGGCTTCATCAACATCCAAACGATTGGTCCAATCTAGTGTTTCCATATTCAGAGCTCCTGGCAGCCATAGGAAATTGTGTTTGTGCGCTAAGCCCCTATGTTTCCACTCATACAGGCTAAAAAAAATAAACTTGTAGTTAGAATATAAAAACCAACCAAAATAACATACACATCATTCCAAACCCATAGACATTATGTCAAAAGAAACAACTACGAACCTATACTAGAAGTCTTTACCTTCAAGATACTTCTCAAGAAACAATTCATGAAATATATTAAATATTTGGTGCATATTCATAGGAACTATATTCGGGTACTGAATAACATTCTCAATTTTCTTCGCATGTTCATTTCGTGGATGACAATGTGCCATTGAAGGCATAGGACAACGCAAGTCAGACCACTTAGTGTCAGCCACACTCAACGTAAAAAAAAATTAGGCAGCCCAATTCCATGGTCATGTCGGTTAGTTCATAATGGAACTTTGTCCAATATTCGCTTGAACCCCTAAGAGAACATCTAAAACATATTAATTTCTCACTAAATTTATTGTCAGGCAGATCCTCAAGGTGTCGATGCAACTCTTGAATAGTTGCAGGTGAAGTCTCATGGATATTATTTTTCAAGAAGAAATAATTTATTTCCTATCTATGATGAATCATAATCATATTCAACATTAAATATTGAAACTTAGGATGGCTCCGAAATATTTGATCACAATACCTAAGTAGATGCAAACCATATTCTTGCATTTCAACATTGCAAATATGTGGATGTAACCAATCAACATGACCAGTGGGAAACAAAGTTGGGAAGGCCATGTCTAGCAACCCTTCAGTGTTACATTCATTGTCGAGAGATGTGCTAATATCTGGCCATTCCACTACTTCATCGCTTCTAGAATCTGCACTTTCAATGAATCTTCTTATTTGTTCCACTTCCCTGCACTCATTAGGCGTGTGAGAAATAAATGATGATGGATGGCAGTGCAAAGAACTAGCCCCCAACATTTTAATATCCTTATCAAATCTCCCTGCTTCACCCAGATTAGTGTCGACATATTGTGGCCTGATAGACACATCATTCATTCATTCTATCAGACAACCACTGAATCCATATCGATTTCAACATCCTTCTAATATTTATCCATCTAAAGTTTGTATATCAATGCCTCTAGCACATGTTGTCTCTTGACATAGCATTCATAATACTTTGAATCAGCACCATGTCTCCTAATAATTAGAAAATTGAGTTTCTCTACATGTCGTGGAAGCTTATTTTCAATCAAATATATTTCTTGTGGAATACTAATCATATGCACACTATATTTATATTTCCCACAATGAGCATTTATCACTTGCAATATTGGATTCATTCGTGCTATTAGCATTTCTTCGACCTGCGTCAACACTCATTGGACCTCAGGTTTCTCACCATGATCAATGCTATGAAAGCGAAAGAAATAGTGAGCACCTCTCTAACCCTTACATATTTTACAAATAGGGCCTTCATGCCATCTCAAAACATGTATACCATGATAAGATTCATTACAAACTTGCCACATTTCCATAGTAGACAAGTTATCAATCTTGTAATGGAACATTTGATGCACCTGTTGTACATGTAACCCACCCCCCCCCCCCCCCCCCCCCATTTATACGAATAATAGTTGATATTTGACATATAAATGGGGACCCTTTTCTGAATTTTTTAGTCTTTGAAAAATAATTCCTAAGCCTAATAAATTGCCTTGAAAACTCCTAGAAAACAACCCAAGCTTAGGATATTTTATTGCAAATCACATTTCGCATTTTTCATGTCAAAATTATAAACATATTTAACTAAATCCCAAATTGTGATATGCGATGAAAACCCCTTGCTACGATATTCCAATCAGAATGCCTTAAGAACTCGCGATTGCACTTCACAGATTTGCAAATAAATAATGCATGACATTGTGTCATCCTTTAACAATTTGCAAAATGCGATATTGCGATTTTCGCAATTCCATTTCGCATTATCTCTATGCAATGCTATATTACAATGTTTAAAAGTTATGATGCATGAATAAAGCATGAAGGGTGGGAAGTTACTGTGTTTTAATATAATAATGAATGGTTTCAAAGGGTAATTAATGTTTAGCAACCTGAGGAGAGGTAATGATGTTTCAAGTTATGGCTAGTTAACGTTGTATATCTCATTCGAAATCCTCCCACAATTCAAAGTCATTTTAGAGAGCTTTCAGCCTTAATTTCCCTATATCATCTGCACTGATATATCTCTTTCATTTCAGGCAATCTTCAAAAGACATGCCATTATGAAAGGTCATGCAAAAGCAGAGCACTACAGAGTCTGAGCTATCAGAAATGTCGCTTATATTCTCTAATACAGTTTTCATAGTCGATGGGGGAGCGATAGCATGGGAAGTCATATACAACAAGCTTGAGGATGAGCGTCCCAAAATTATCATTGTAAAGGCAATGAACGACTCAATAAAGCCTTCGGGATTCCAATTCAAAGATGCTTCCTATTCCTTCCTTCACAAAATAGGAGCGAGAGCGAAAATACTCCCATATAATGATATGATTAGGTGGGTGGTGGAAAATCTCAGCATAGAAGACAGGCAATTCAGGAACTTGAGGACGAAACTCATGGAGTCATTCAAAGCTAAAGACCTAAAGCAAATGTACCATATACTTAACCCTCAGGACATATATGACAAGCCATACCTCGCCAGCTTTGTAAAGAAAAATGAAGAATCTTTCAAGATGATCCAAGGCTGGAGGGTATTAGAGAACAAGTTCTCATTTGATAAAATGGGTATGTATCCTATAGCCTCCTTAGAAAACCCCTACAATGATGAAGATTCTATGTTATGTAGGCTATATGGATTACCTAATAATGCTATGTTTTCCATATAATGGATTCCTTTAATTAATGCTTGTGTCAATTCCCACATAATGAATTGGGCCACTATCCTATCTAGTAATCTAGCCACTTCCATCTCTGAGTATCATCAGAAGAGATCCTCCTCCATAGAGAACCTTCATCCATTCTATTTCAGTGCATACAACATGGATGTCATCTGTTTTTGCACCAAATTTCCAATTATGGTTGGAAATGGACTTTGCAGGATCCTTACCCTATCCATCTCAGCCATAAATAGATTTGGGAATCCCATTATATACCCCATTTTTATAAAATATGCCATGTTGTTATTTTGCCATTACATCAATTAATTTTTAATAAGAAAGACCCCACGTTTTCTAAATAATTTGCTACATACCTTCTCATAGTCGGCAAGTATTTTGTTGAATAATGGTTTACATACATCGGGGTTTTTGGAGGTACAGTGGACCCTCATGTCCTCCCTTTGTATGTCTCTAATAAACTATTAGAAAGAGAAATAGCCCACAACACTGTGGGAAAAGGCTTGACCAAGACCCTAAAAGATAACAAAAATTCATTATGGCCATCTTTTCCCATTCAATGTGGTTCCTTTTCATTAGAAAATTTTAACCATGCAACCAAGGAGTCAGTAAGCCTAGAGAGCCTCAGGCTCCATACTCTGCCGAAAAGGCAATTTGATCCAGACAAAATCGCACATAATATTACTACTGCAATGAATACCAATCCCTTTAACCATGAGGCTAATAATTATGAAGGCCTTTTACAGTCAGTTGAATCATTTGAACAAGCATTTAAGTGGGTAAGGGCAAATCTAAGTCCTGAATATTTTGAAAGCTTTTAGGAATTCAAAAAAAAAAGGCTCGACATAATTCCATTGCATTTGTTAAAAACTGAGAATGAACCTACACCCAGTGTGATTGTCAACAGCGAGGGACCAAATTCTTGCATAGAGTCTCAAGTGGATACAGAGAAAGCACTAGATACAGGGAAAACCCAAGACACTAAGAATACAGTGGAATCCAGTAGGAGGTCAGCCGAAAAGCAGGTTATGAATGACTCGACTAAAGATACCGGTCCTGAGATCAAAAGCAGTAGTTTGGAGCAAGAGTAGGACCAATTCAATAAAAAATACAAGACACTCTTAAGACAACAGATGCTCAGGAAAACACAGAATACCACACTCCTCTGCATACCTAGAAAATTACAAAGTCTGAGTCGATGGATGAGCAAGGGACAAGTTCGCAGCAGACAAAAATCATTCCTGCTTTGCACACAATAGAAATTGTCCTAAAGGTGACTAAAATTCCTCCTCTAGATGTGTTCCACAACCCACTTCACAAGGCTGTAGTAAGGAAACATAGAAAAATAGGGAGGATAGAGACACCGTAGATCCCACCTGGGAATGAGCCAATGGACATTGTCTGGAAGGATATTCCTTCCAACCCAATTGAAAATTTGACAAAACTATTGCTGTTTATATGAGCATATGCCACTGCAACCATGCATAAAGCCACCAAGATATCTATTTTGTTAAGGGAAAAGGACGAGAAGATAATTCAGCTCGAGCAATAGCTGCAAGCTGAAAAAGAAAATTTGAACTAGCAAGTTGTTGAACAAATCGCTTAATTGCAGTAGAATATGGAAGTGTTAAATATAAGCCATGAAGCATACATTTCTATGAAGAACGTGCAAGTTCAACAATTGAAAGAGGCCATGGAAAAATATGAAGATGTCCCGACTATCGAGGAATTCATCAAAGAGGCACTAGAGCTAAATTCCCTCCTATAAAAATAGCAAGAATAATTTTGCCAAAAGATGTCACATATCGCTCCTTATCTTATCACCAGTGACTAGTTAACAAATAAGGCGATTGACCAAAGAAATGAATTTATTGATCTAAACACAAGGATCTCAGAATTTATCGAGTGGCAAGAAACAGAAGAGGGAAGGAGAGCTAATCTACTTGAGATTGAGGAGACATATAAGGACATTCTATTCACAGATTGGGATGTGTGGATCAAGCAAGCTGAATTGGCAGTGGCAAGAGCAGCAGGGGTATCGAAGAACATAGTAAAAGTGGTAAACCACACTTTGCATGCCACCAACCTAGTGAAAGAAGGCAGCCCGAAAATATTGACTGATTAAATGACTTGCATAAAATCTAGAAGGAAAGAGCAGAATCCAAAGGGAAGTGATCACAAAGCTAGCAAAGACTGACTAGGAGGTGTATTGGCAATACCTTGTCAAGCCACACAGCCAAATCATGACCCTCAACTGCTCACTCCATTTAACTCAGTGGATCATGCCACCTCTCACAAATGCTATTTTCGCAGGATAGGTCAGAACACAGTTTGGGGCACCTCCTCAAGTCAAATTGATGGCCGATATATGTGATTTAAAAGAGAAGCTGGGAGACTGCAAGTCATCATTATAGCCTCTGCTCATCAAGTCACTTTTATTTTTAGAGTTAGTTAACTAGTTAGGAGGAAGGTTGTTTGAAACCTAATCAAATTTTTGTATAATCTATTTTTGACCATTAGTTAGAATAGTATTTATACCCTTCTCATGCATTTAGAGAAGGGTCCAGAATTTAAAAAAAAAACATTTGCAAATAATTCACTTCTGTAACTCTTTGAATGCCTTGATGAAATTATGGAACATGGTCGTTTCTTTTAAATATCAGACTAATTTCCTTTGTTGATGCACTATTGTATACTTGGAAGATAATTTGATCTAAAGAAAGGAGATGATCTATGTCATTAATCAAATGAGCAAAACGTCACACATATGGTACTTATATCTTATATGGTTAGTTTTGTTTCGGTTTAATTAGTGATAACAGTTCATTTTCATGAATTGTATATGAGATATATTCTTTCTATTAAGCGTTAATTGCACTACTATATGATGCCTAGCTGAAATTGTTTATTTTCATATACAATCATCAGATATATGCGATATAGTTTATACATTTCTTTGACTAACTATTTAGTCAAAGCAATTATCTTTACACATTATCACTTATGTTTAATGCGTGATTGATCTTTATTATCACATGTCAAATGGATATCTTTTTAGATTGCATATCACACAAAATACCCAAGTTTATATTAGATTAAGTTAGCTAGAGATTTGCATTATAGAATAGGCCATTTAGTTATCACTATCTTTACTACAATCACTTGAAGACCACCCACTCTCATTTTCAAACCCATGCTGGGAAACTTGTCCCATTATCCCCAGTCGAAGCCACCACTTCAAACGGAAAAGGAGCTGCCTTTAAGGTTCGGATCAGGTGGTTATACCCCATGTTGGAGCAGTAGAAATATGAGGCTTCAACATTTTGGCACTGGAAGGAGGTCCATCCGAATATGAATGGCATATAAACCTAAAGATCGATTGAAAAACATTTATAATAGTCAAGAACCCTCCACAACTTCTATACCTTTTAGATCTCGTTCAAAATCTCCGGATCAGAAATTTGAAGTTGTAGAAACATATCCCTCATCTCCTAAAGTATTAAGATAGCTACCTCCTTCATATTACACTCCTTAGTCTCCCGAAGTTCACTTTTTGATATAGAAATTGGAACAGATATCCATTTTTGTCGAGAAACCAAAGAGGCATGAAGCTTTTGAAGAAAGTGTTACTTCCTTATTACGAGAAACTGGTGTATTAACTAGATTACAAAGTGAAAGGCCTGGAGTAACTCTATTTTAGTTTCCCATTCCTTCACGATGTAAGAAAGTTATCACATCAAGATCTGAATTGGATACCAATGATATCACTTCACCATTCCATCCATTCACTTCTACTCAATTCACCTCTTCTCAACAATCCACTTCTTCAATTAGTACTACTACTAGTAGTACTAACCCAATAGTAAGTTCTTTTCCATCTATACCTACTTCTAGACTGGCCTTCCCATGTTCCCAGTCTTCGGCTCAAGTTATGGTCAATCAACCCGCTCAACCTTGGACAAATCCTGGTGTTGTTCTAGTTGCTAATCCAAATGCTCTCCCAACAAACCCAGAAAAATGGTTACCTAAGTACAATCCTGATGATGGTCTTCCTGTTGAAGAACATCTAAATAACTTTATGATAGTCATGAATCTTAATGGAGTTTCACATGAAGATGTTGTAATTAGATTGTTTCCTTATAATTTCCAAGGATCTACTGGATATTGGTATTTTTCCCTTCCAGTAAGCTCAATAAGAGACTAGGATACTTTTCAAGAAGTATTTCTTGCAAAATTTGGTGATGACAAGACTATAGCATCCTTAGTCAATGATCTTTCCAACTTAAAAGAAAATTTAGATGAAAGGATCAAAGACTTCAACTCAAGATTTAACAAGTTACTAAACAAGATCTGAGCTACCTCAAAACCTGCAGTGGATGTACAAATAGAATTATACATATCCTCCCTCCCTTCTAATATTGCAATTTTTGTAGATAGAGCCAATAAGGCTACCCTTGTAGAAAACATGAAGAAATCTTTGTCTGTAGAAAGAAGAATTATTTCTTTAGAAAAGGGGTCACATACAGACGAAAGAAAATCTAAGAAAGTAACATTCAAGGATGACTCAAAAAATAAAACTCCAAAGGACCCTTTCAACCTTGAAGGCCTTCAGAAAGTGTTAAAGACCATGTCCAATGAAATGGTTGAAATTAAGAAATAGGTTTCAAAATCGTCTGCTCCCAAGAAACCTTTTCACTCATTTAAATGAAATCCTTCTTCTACATCTCAGCCACCAAATACTATTTCTAATGCTGAGTCTGATCCAAAAACAAAAGAAGACTCGCCAACTGAAGAGGAAGCTGAAAATGAACAAGAAGTTGAGTTAAATGGAATGTGGGACTTTATTCTTCCAACTCAAGAGGAAGCACAAGCTATGCCAGTAACTACAAGAAGTAAAAACTCTCCTGATATGTCTACAACAATTTAGAAACAAATAACTGCTACTCCTGTAAAGGAGAAGATATTAAGTAAGAAATCTAAGACTACTCAAACTGATTCTATTCCACTCTATCCTCCAACTGCTTCCAAAACGTTAGTGATCTCGAATACAGTAGAATATAACATAGTCAAAGATATGAAAAAGACAAGAAAATATTTCATTACATGAGATAACTAAACTCAAACAACAACAAAAGATTATACTTAAAGAGTTAAAATTAGTTCCTGTAGCCCCTCTACCATCTGTCGTGGTCACTCAAGATGCTTATGATATAGGAAAACCTCCTTCATCTTCAAGAAAAGTAAATCCCTCATATTTAGTTTTGATAGGTGATAGGTCTATCTCTGATACACCTCTGTTTCTTCTTACTTATGAGATTTTCAACAGAAATGTCCATAATTTCCTTGTTGATTCAAGAGCCTCTTCAAATATTATGCCAAGAACTATGTGCACCAAATTGAATATTACACCTCAAAAATATGTTGTACACATAGTTCAACTGGAGAGAACTAAAGTATAGGTACTTGGAGAGATAGCATTAGTTTCAATCAAGCTTTCCTCTAATCCCAAAGTTTCGCAGATAATTGATATTCTAGTGCCTAATATCCCTAAATTTTAGGGTTTAATTCTAAGTAGGGATTGGTCAGAAAAGTTGCACAGATACTTTGCAACTGATTGGTCTCACATGTGGTTGCCACAAAATGGTAAAACAAACCAAATCACAGTAGACCGTGAAAAATTCATGAAGTACACAGTCACTGATCTTGAAGGAAGCAATGAACCTGTAGCTTTCACCAATAGAATTATTAGAAACTACTCAGCTCAGTCATTCTTGGGATCCTTTAGTGCTCAAATGTCTCCCTTTCCAGATAATGTTGTAATATCTTAGATAGAAAAAATTTCACAAACAAATGCTTCCAAGTGTGTAGATGTAGTTGATAAATTTGTAAGTTATTCACTATTCTGGACTCTTTATTTTGATGGTTCCAAGTCTGAAGATGGTGCAGGTGCAGGATGCATCTTAATCAACCTACAAAGAGTAAAAACCATGTTAGCCTGAAGGCTTTAATTTCAATGCACTAAGAATACCGCAAAATATGAAGCTTTGATTCAAGTGTTGTACAAATCCATTGGCCTTAATGTCAAGTATTTTCAAGTATATGGAGACTCGGAAATAGTTATTAAATAGGTAAGAAGCATAATCCATTGCATGTCTTGCATCTCAAACATCATCATTCTTTAGCCCATAATCTTACTTTTTATTTCACTTCTTTTAACATTTCTTCAGTCCCCATATTACAAATGCAAGTGCTGACTTAGTTTCCAATGTAGCATCCAGACTTATACCTTCAGAAGAATTTAATCCCGATAGATTTTTCATAGAGTTAGTTTTTATACCATCCATTCCTGATAATGCAACAAATTGCAGAGTGTTTAATAATGATGCTGATATAATCGATTTCCTTACATCAAAAGGATCTTATGAGGAACAAATCATAGATGAACACGAGTATGACTTGCAAATCAACCATAAACAAGATCAAAACCCAATTCTGAAATCTGTAGTCAAAATGGAAGATCTCTATGATTTGAAAGACAGATTTAAGAAGACTACGAACTCCAAGACTCAAAGTTCTACTCTGAGATTTGAAGTGGTAAACCTAGGTACAACTGAAAAACCTCAAAATGTCAACCTAGGTCTTGGTTTATCACTCGAAGAAAGGATAGCATTCATTAAGTTGTTGAAAACATATAAAGGTGCCTTTGCGTGGGCTTATTCAGATCTCAAGACCTATGATTCCTCTATAATTCAACATACTATACCAATGAATTCTGATGAGAAACCAATTCAACAGAAGCTAAGAAAGATTCATCCAAGCCTTGAAAGTAAAATCAAATCTGAGTTGAACAAACTTCTAAAAGCAAAAATAATATTTTCTATTAGACACTCAAAATGGGTATCAAATATGGTTCCTGTAAGGAAAAAGAATGGAGATATTAGGATTTGTATTGATTTTAGAAACCTAAATAGAGCTTGTCAAAAGGATCATTTTCCTTTGCCTACCATGGAACAAATATTACAATTAGTTGCAGGTTTTGAGTTAATGTCTTTTATAGATGGATTTTCAAGATACAGTCAAATCCTTGTACATCGAGATGATAGGTTAAAGACGACGTTTAGGACCAAGTGGGGAACATACACTTATCATAAGATGCCTTTTGGACTTCAATGCAGGTGATAGATTCCAACGTGTCATGGATATTTATTTTAAAGGTCTAATTAATAAATCAGTTGTTATTACCTAGATGACATCACAGTCTACTATAGGAATAGAAACAATAATTTAAATGACCTAAAGCATATCTTTGAAAGATGCAAGAAATATGGCATTTCTTTGAATCCCAAAAAGTCATATTTTGCTTTAGCAAAAGCCCAGATTCTTGGGTTCATAGTGTCCAAGAAAGGAATTTATATTGATCCTAATAGAATCCAAGAAATTGAAAAGATTCCTCTCCCACATAACAAAAATACTATACAATCATTCCTAGGCCAGATCAATTTTGAAAAAAAAATTGTTCCATATTTCTCACAGATTGTTTTACCCCTTCAACCAATGATAAGAAAAAATGTAGTCTTCAAATGGGGTAAAAATGAAAGAGAGTCATTTCAGTTAATCAAAAAGGCCATCACCATTGCTCCTTCTTTAACCACTCCAAAATTTCTCAAACCTTTTGTGTTGTACACTTTTTCATCTGATACATCATATGTGGCAGTTTTAACACAACTAAATGATCAAAACATAGAAGCACCTATCTCTTTTTTCAATTCAAATTTACAAGGTGTCAAGTTAAACTACTCAGTTGTTGAGAAACAAGATTTTGTTTTCTTTAAAACCTTGAAACATTTTAGACCTTTTCTCCTCAAAATTCATACAAAAATAATAGTACCTTACCCTGCAGTAAGGAAACTATTGATTCAAAGAGAAGTGGGGGAGAAAAGAGCCAACTAGGTCACTGCACTTCAAGAATACAATGTAGAAATATGGCCAGCTAAAATTGTTAGGGGCCAAGGTTTTTGCTGGATGCTAAGTGGAGCTTCCCACTTATCAACAGAAGAATACCAAGGTAATGAAGTGCAAATATCAAAGGTAAACCTCAACAATGCACAATCACAGTATGTTGATTTGAAGTTTTATTTGAAGAATGGATATGCTCCTATGCATCTCAATTACAAAACAAAATGTTCTTTAAGTTTGAATCAAATCAGTATCAATTAGTTGATGATGAAAAAATATGATTTAGTGTTATTAAGATGCCTTAAGAAACCTGAAGCTGAAAAGGTTATGCAGGAGTTACATGATGGAGCAGCTGGAGGTCATTTTGGAGGAAACACCACATCCCATAAAATCCTACATGCAGGTTATTATTGGCCAACATTGTTAAAGGATGCACATGACTATGCAAGAAAATGCAAAATTTGTCAAACTGCAGCTGGAAGAGAAAAAAAACCAGCATTCCTTTTGCATCCAATCAATATCCAACAACCATTTGAACAATGGGGATTAGATATAATTTTTGAGATTGTTCCTAACTCTTCCAAGTAGCACAAGTACATCCTTACAGCTACTGATTATTTCACGAAATGGGTAGAGGCTATCCCACTAAAGGTAGATAATATAGAAAGTACTACAGATTTTATTGATCGGTACATAATCACCAAGTTTGGCCTACCCACAGCTTTAATGTTTGATAATGCATCTTATTTTTCTAGAAATACTATGGTAGAATTTTCTCTGGAAAGAGGTTTCCAATTGAAGAATTCAGCCAACTATTATCCACAAGGTAATGGATTAGCCGAATCAACAAACAAAAACCTTATAAGAATCATGAAGAGGACTATAGAACAAAATCATAGGAATTGGCACAAAGTATTAACATTTTCTCTTTGGGCAGATAGAATAACACAGAAAGCTTCAATCAGTTCTTCTCCTTTTTCTTTACTTTATGGAAAAGATGCAGTTCTCCCCACAAACATAGCAATCCCATCTCTCACCCTAGTGCAGTTTATCAATGAAAATCCTTCCTCTTCTCTTCAAGCATGACAATTTCATATCCTTAAACTCGAAGAAGAAAGAGAAAAGGCTAAAGCTACCCATTCCCATCATCAGCAGTTAGTCAAAGCCTCTTTTGATACAACCTTTGCCAGTCATAAAACTTTTGATAGGTGATCTGGTTTTGAAATGGGACAAAGCAAATGAGGAAAAAGGTAAGCATACCAAGTTCCAAAGGTTGTGGCTTGGACCATTCCAAATAATTGAGAAAATTGGTCAATCAACATTTCTTTTACAAGACTTGTCAGGTAAAGTGGATTCCTTACTCGTTAAATGGGAAATTCTGAAAAAAAAAAAAAAAAAAAAATACTTTTCCTAGAAGACAACCTCTTCTATTTTTGTATCATATTGCCTTTAAAATCCTTAGGAAAATAAATGTTAATGTAGTATTTACTTTTGGCTTCTCAAAATAAAATCTATGATAATAATTTGATTTTTCACTTCTATAAGTAGGAAAAGTTAAAGAAATAATTAGAGCATTTGAGTATCAAAATTAACCTTATTTCTTTGAAAAAAACTTCACCTTGCTAAAAACATTTGTTCAATGAACAAGCTCTTATATTTATAAAGTATAGATGTCTTGTTATCAGTCAAAGAAAAGAATCTGTAACCTAGTAAGGACTTTCTACAAATGAGTATCTCAAAACTCTATCATTATCATCCAAAACTCTTTAAAAGGGCCAGTGATTCACGCCATCAAATAAAATTTTATTTTTTCACAGTGTAATTCTAAAATATACAAACCTTAAAAGATAATAAGTCTCATCATGAGCTTGTTTACCATGATCATAGGGGAATAATTAAACTGATATTACCAAAACAGCATATCAAAATAGGGTAATAACCAATGATCTAATCAATCAAAGGACAAAGGGTCTCATCAAGATCTAGTGTGTTCAATTTAGTTACAACTGGTGAATGGCATTGTCACTATTGGGTTACCAAACATAGACAATTTCTTTTAAATTTCGAAAGAAAATTACATGAACACAAAAGAAGGTCCTAAGAAAAAAGAAAAAGAAAATGAATATCATTTTGAATTTTGAAAATTGCTTCGAATGGGACAATGAATCATTGTTGGTTAAAAGGTAACCCTGTCGAGGCTACAAATCCCTGCTGGAAGCAAAGGCTCTATATGTGATAAATGAGAAAACCCAAAAACTATTTTGTGGAAGGCGCCTGCTTTACCTCTTTAAAATATTAGAATTAACTGATGCAAACATTTGTATTTTTATCACTACAAGAGTAAAGTAGTTGAACAGATAGATTTAGTGAGTAATTATGATTTCAGAGGAATATTGTTTAGGTTATAGCTCATGTAATTATTATCCCTATAGCTTCTCTTATTTTGAAAGTTATTAGAAATTTCAAAATATCAATCAAAGATAGTTGGTTCTCCCAAGTGAATTGCCAATTTTTGTACTATGTAACAACCCCTCCCCCCATTTATACAAATAATAGTTGATATTTTACATATAAATGGGGACCCTTTTCTAAAAATTTTAGTCTTTGAAAAATAAATCCTAACTCTAAAAAAGTGCCTTGAAAACTCTTAGAAAACAACCCAAGCTTAGGATCTTTTATCACAGATCACATTTCGCATTTTTCATGTCAAAATTATAAACATCTTTAACTAAATCCTGAATTGAGATATGCGATCAAACCCCCCGCTACAATATTCTAATTAGAATGCCTTAAGAACACGCAATCGCACTTCGCAAAGTCGCAAATAAATAATGCAGGTCATTGTGTCATCCTTTAGCTATTTTTGAAATGCGATATTGTGATTTTCGCAATCACATTTCGCATTATCTCCAGGCAACGCTATATTACAACATTTAAAAGTTGTGATGCATGAATAAAGCACAAAGCGTGGGAAGATATTGTGTTTTAATATAATAATGAATGGTTTGACAGGGTAATTAATGTTTAGCAACCAGAGGAGAGGTAATGATGTTTCAAGTTATGGCTAGTTAACATTGAATATCTCATTCGAAATCTTCCCATGATTCAAAGTCATTTCATAGAGATTTCAGCCTTAATTTCCCTATATCGTCTACGTTGATATATCTATTCCATTTCAGGCAAGCTTCAAAAGACATGTCACTGTGAAAGGTGATGCAAAATAAGAAAAAGTAGAGCACTACAGAGTCTGAGCTATCAGAAATGTCACCTATATTATTTGATACAGTTTGCAACACCGATGGGGAAGCGACAGCAAGGGAAGTCATATACAACAAGCTTGAGGATGAGCGTCCCAAAATTATTGTCGTAAAGGCAATGACTGACTCTATAAAACCTTCGGAAGTCCAATTCAAATAAGCTTCCTATTCGTTCCTTCACATAATAGGAACAAGAGTGAAAATACTCCCATATACCGATATGATTAGGTGGGTGGTGGAAAATCTCAGCATTGAAGACAGGAAATTTAGGAACTCGATGATGGAGCTCATGGGGTCATTCGAAGCTGAAGACCTGAAGCAAATTTACGATATACCTGACCCTCAGGACATATATGACAATTCATACCTCACCAACTTTGCAAAGAAAAATGAAGAACCTTTCAAGATGATCCAAGGCTAGAGGGTACTAGAGAACAAGTTCAAATTTGATCAAATGGGCATGTATCCTATAGCCTCCTTAGAAAACCCCTACAAATATGCAGCTATTATGTTATGTAGGCTATACAGATTACTTAATAATGTTAATTTTTCCATAGAATGATTTCCTTTAATTAATGCCTGTGTCAATTCCCACATAATGAATTGGGCCACTATCCTATCTAATAACCTAGCCACTGCCATCTTCGAGTATTGTCAGAAGTGATCCTCCTCCACAAAGAACCTTCCTCCATTCTATTTCAATGCATACATCATGGATTCCATCTGTTTCTGCACTAAATTTCTAATTATGGGTTGGAAATGGACTTTGTAGGATCCTTACCCTATCCATCTCGTCCATAAACAGATTTGCAAATCCCATTATATACCCCATTTTTATAAAATATGCCATGTTGCTATTTTTCCATTACACCAATTCATTTTTAATAAGAAATCCCCAAGGTTTTCCAAAGAAGCCGCTATAGACCTTCTCGTACTAGGCAAATATTTTTTTGAAGAATGGTTTACATACATCAAGGTTTTTGGCAGTACAGTAGACCCTCATGTCCTCCCTTTGTATGTCTCTAATAAACTATTAGCAAGATAAATAGCCCACCATACTGTGGGAAAAGACCTGACCAAGACCCTAAAAGATAACAAAAATTCATTATGGCCATCTTTTCCCATTCGATGAGGTTCCTTTTTGTTAGAAAATTTTAACCATGCAACCGAGTCAGTAAGCCTAAAGAGCCTCAAGCTTCATACTCTACCGAAAAGGCAATTTGATCTAGACAAAATCGCACATAATATTACTACTGCAGTGAAGATCAAGCCCTTTAACTATGAGACTAGTAATTCTGAACACCTTTTAAAGTCATCTGAATCATTCAAACAAGAGTTCGAGTGGGCAAGGCAAAATCTAAGTCCTAAAGATTTTGAAAGCTTTCAGGAATTCAGAAACAAAAGGCTCAAAATAATTCTGCTGCATTTGTTAAAAATCAAGGACAAACCTACACCCAATGTGACCGTCAACAACTAGGGACAAAATTCTCACATAGAGTCTCAACTGGATACATGGAAATCACTGGATATAGAGAAAGCCCAAGACACCAAAAATACAGCAAAATCCAGCAGGAGGTCAGCCAAAAAGTAGGTTACAAGTGAACCGACTAAAGATACCGATTCTAAGATCAAAAGCAGTAGTTTGGAGAAGGAATGGGACCAAATCAATAAAAACTACAAGAAACTCCTAAGATAACAGATGCTCAGGAAAACAAAGAATATCACACTCCTCTGCATACCAAAAAAATTACAGAGTCTGAGGCGATGGATGAGCAAGGGACAAGTTCGCAGCAGACAGAAATCATTCCTGCTTTGCCCACATCATAAATCATCATAAAGGTGACTAAAATTCCTCCTTTAGATGTGTTCTACATCCCACTTCACAAGGTTTTAGTAAGGAAATAGAGGAAAAGGAGGATAGAGACACTCGAGATCCCACCTGGGAATGAGCTGATGGACATAGTCTGGAAGGATATTCCTTCCCACCCAGCTAAACATTTGGCTAGACTGTTGCAATTTATAGGAGCATATGTAACTTCCACCATGGATAAAGCCACCAAGATATCTATTTTGTTAAGGTAAAAGGAGGAGAAGATAGCGTAGCTCAAGCAACAACTGCAAGTTGAAAAAGAAAATGTGAACCAGCAATCTGATGAACAAATCACTCAATTGTAGCAGAATATGGAAGTGTTAAAGATAAGCCATGAAGGAAACATTTCTATGAAGAACTTTCAAGTTCAAGAATTGCAAGAGGCCATGGAAAAATATGAAGATGTCCCCACTATCGAGGAATTCATCAAAGAGGCACTAGAGTTAAATTCCCTACTATCAAAACAATAAGAAC
The DNA here is from genome assembly GCA_000404065.3 of Pinus taeda. Classification (NCBI taxonomy): domain Eukaryota; kingdom Viridiplantae; phylum Streptophyta; class Pinopsida; order Pinales; family Pinaceae; genus Pinus; species Pinus taeda. The sequence continues at coordinate 50,922 of APFE031038543.1, forward strand.
AATTTTGCCAAAAAAATGTCACATATCACTCCTTATTTGGTCACTAGTGACCAACTAATGGATAAGGTGATTGAACAAAGAAATGAATTTACTAATCTAAACACAAGGAGCTCAAAATTCATTGAGTGGCAAGAAACATAAGAGGGAAGGAGAGATAATCTGCTCGATATTGAGGAGACACATAAGGACATTCTATTCACAGATTGGGATGCGCAGATCAACCAAGTTGAATTAGTAGTGGCAAGGGTAGTAGGGGTGTCAAAGAACATAATAAAAGTGGTAAACCACACTTTGCATGCCACCAACCTGGTGAAAGAAGGCAACTTGAAAATTTTGCCCGATTTAAATAACTTGCATAAAAGGTGGAAGTAAAGAGCGGAAATCCAAAGGGAAGCGATCGTAAAGTTAGCAAAGACTGACTAGGAGGCGTATTGGCAATACCTTGTCAAGCCACATAGCCAAATCATGACCCTCAACTGATCATTCCATTCAACTCAGCAATGATGCCACCTCTCACAGATGTTATTTTCGCAGGATAGGTCATAACACAGTTTGGGGCACCTCATCAAGTCAAACCGATGGCCGATATATGTGATTTAAAAGAGAAGTTGGTAGACAGCAAGTCATCATTATAACCTCTGTTCATCAAGTCACTTTTATTTTTAGAGTTAGTTAACTAGTTAGGAGGAAGGTTGTTTGAAACCTCAAATTTTTTTATAATCTATTTTTGAACATTAGTTAGAATAGTATTTATACCCTTCTCATGCATTTAGAGAAGGGTTCAGAATTTTATCAAAAAACATTTGCAAAGAATGCACTTCTGTAAGTTTGTGAATGCCTTGATAAAATTATGGAACATGGTCGTTTCTTTTAAATACCATACTACTTTCCTTTGTTGATGCACTATTGTATACTTGGAAGATAATTTTATCTGAAGAGAGGCGTTGATCTATGTCATTAGTCAAATGAGCAGAACTTCACACATATGGTACTTATATCTTGTATGATTAGTTATGTTGAGTTTAATTAGTGATAACACTTCATTTTCATGAATTGTATATGGGATATGTTCTTTCTGTTAAGCATTGATTGCACTACTGTATGATGCCTAGCTAAAATTGTTTATTTTCTATATAATCATGAGATATATGAGATATAGTTTATACATTTCTTTGACTAACTATTTAGTCAAATAAATTAATCTTTACACATTATCACTTTTGTTTAATTTGTGATTGATCTTTATTATCACATGTTAAATGGATATCTTTTTAGATCGCATATCACACAGAATACCTTGGTTTATATTAGATTAAGTTGGCTAGAGATTTGCATGATAGAATAGGCCATTTACTTACCACTATCCTTACTGTAATCACTTGAAGAACACCCACTCTCAGATTGAAACCCACACTGGGAAATTGGTCCCGTTATCCCCAGTCAGAGCCACCACTTCAAATGGAAAAGGAGTTGCCTTTAAGGTCCAGATTGAGTGGTTATCCCCCATGTCAGAGCAACATAAATCTAAGGCTTCAATAGCACCTCAATCATCTCTTTGCTAAAATCATGGTGGACATTTTCACTTTATCTATGAAATAGGAATCCATATTGAGGGTGATTCGATACAACTTGTCGGGTTTGAGCATTGGATTGAACATGTATTTTCATAAATTCATGGGAATCCATTCTTTTATATTGGTTGCAGTTTAGTTCATTCTGGTTGCATAAATAAAAAATCATAATACCAAAACAAAACATATAAAAAATGTCAACTTGGTAAGTTTAACAGACAAAACACATTCATTTTATTTCCCAACGCGCCAATGGAGCCAAAGTTGACTAGTTGACAAAGGTTGGCTTGTTTATGAATTTGTTTCTCGAGCACTACTCACTCTAATATTTTTTCCGCTGAAAAAAGGCAAAAACTTTCATATTGAGATATAAAAGGATTTTACAAAGTGTTACAGCCAAACTGTTGGCACAAAAAGTCAGATACAGCTCAACATGTCTGGAGCTTTTCTGCTGATAAAAGAAGCCAAAAGACTCTGCCTCCCTAACGGAGGTATTAAGCGCCACTTAGGGCTATACAAGAAAACATTACTGGGGTCTCCTTCGACGAAGGAAAACAACCCCTCACAGCAAAAATTATGTCCGGAACCATGATGATATATACAGAAACCATAAAGAAGTCTGATTGTTTACTGATTACTAAAAAATAAAACTAGTTTGGAAAATTTATATACAAAGAAAAAACATAAATATGATGCCGCGTAAATGTTATCAAAAATGATGAGAAAACTGGAAGTCAAGAAGGTTGAGAGTATGGAGGCAGGTCTGTTCTGTAAGACTACCCCTGTCTGATCTCTTCTACTGTCCAGCAGCCCAAATCCTGTTGTAGACCTGCCTTAGATAACTGGTCTGCTTCCTCATTCCTGTCCCTGTAGATATGGCATAGCGAAAACCTGTTAAAGAAAGTCTTTAGAGATGAAATTTCATCAACAATAGTCTTCAAAATCTGATTTTGACAAGAAGCAGTTCCGTTGACCCAGTTTATAACATTTAGGGAATCCCCGAATATCTGAATAGTGTTTATATTTCTGTGATGAAGACAGCATAGAAGAAGTCGTAAGGCCGAAAGTTTCGCATAGTTATTAGTGCCGGAACCCAACCCAACAGAAGCTTTTAAAGTGTGTTCCGGGTTGATGTGAATACACATGCCTGCTCCAGCCTTGTTGTCTTGTGAGGCCCCATCAAAGTACCCACATGGAATACCCTCCTGTAACATGATTGAATTTTGTTTTGATTTGGGAACTTTATCCTCAGGGGGGGGCAAAGCATTGTATATGGTAGTGATATTAGTGGTAGTAACAGAAGGAGGAACGTCCTTGTCTTGGAAAAGGCTCTTGTTTCTAGTCAACCAGACACCCCAAGCGAAAATAAGGGGCAGATTCCTCATATTCCCCTCCGGATAGGATTGCCACCATTTCTTCCAAGACACCTCCAATGGATCAGGACCCCACTAAGCTTTTGTCTTAAGTAGTAGCATGACCTCCTCCCATATCTTTCTAGTGAATGCACAGGAATTGAAAAGATGGTTGATGGATTCCTCATCTGATTTGCATAGTGGGCAGCGTCCAGGGCCAGCTAAGAACCTAGCCTGTAGAATTTCCCAAGTAGGTACCTTCCTTTTCATTATGCACCAGAAAAAGAGCCTCACCTTGGCAGGACATTTGAGTTTCCAGATTTCTTTGGCCCACCATTCCGGACATCCCCAGCCTTTCTTACCCATAAGGAAAGAGTATCCATCTTTTGGGGAGTACTCCCCGGATTTACTTAGTGCCCACATCAAGCAATCAGGTTCATCTTTAATTCTGACATTTGATCTTTGAAGCTCTTTGATGAAACCCTCCCATTCATTTTTCCATCTTGCATTTAGCCCTAAATCTTCTTCGTCCTTCCAAGCCTGACCCCAGATAGTAGACTGTCCTACTCTTTCCACCTGATTTAATGTCAGAATACCTTTAGTATCAAGGTGTCTAAGGAGTCCTAGAGATAAAGCAAAAGCTTCATTGCATCCAACCCAAGGATCTCTGCCAATCCTGATCTGTTTACCATCTCCCACTTTCCAGGCTAAGCCTTGTTCAATAACTGAGAAAGCCTCCACCGTAGCCTTCCAGATAGCTGAAGAATTTTTTTCCTTCTTATTTTGACTCCGGATCCATTCATCCATGGGAATTGGGTCAATGTACTTCCTTTTAACCACTCTAGTCCACAGGTTTTCCATTGATATAAGCCGCCATCCTGATTTTGCTGCTAAAGAGATGTTGAAATCAGGGGATCTTTTAATTCCCCATCCGCCCCATTCTTTTGGTCTAGCCACTTTGTCCCAAGCCACCCAGGGTAACCCGAGGATTCCTTTGATCCTGTCCATAGGAATCTGCAGTAGATTCTTCGAATTTTCTCCATCACTCCTTTAGGAATCCAAGTCAGTGCTGCCCAGTAAACTGGTATGGCTGACAATAAAGATTTGATAAGGGTCAATCTGCCGGCTCTGAGAGCCATCTAAAGCTCCAATGGGATATTCTGGATTCAATCTTTGCAATTAACCAGTTCCAATCCACTTTCTTGTAAACAGCAGGCTTTAACCAAAAACCCAGATATTTGAAGGGATCTTCCAGAGATTGGATAGGGAAAGGAAAAAGATTTGTCATTCTATCTCTTTCTCTTCTTTCAAAATATGCAAAACAGACTTGGGATTTTCCAGAGTTTATTTGCATACCAGTGGCTTTTAGAAAAAGGTCAAAAATGCATTTAAACTCCTTTAATTCATTATGACTACCATTTGTAAAAATCAAGATATCATCAACGAAAAGAAGGTGAGTGATGTATAGGTTGATTGCAACCTCGATACCTTTAACCTTTTCCTCTCTTCTGGCTTTGTGAATCAATCTACTTAGTCCTTCTGCCACAAGGAGGAACAGGAGAGGAGATAATGGGCACCCTTGCCTGAGACCTCTCTGGCTGTTAAAGAATGGAGAGGCAGCACCATTGACCAGTACTGCAAAGCTGACATTTGTGATGCAACCCATGATCCAACTGACAAAAGGATAGCTGAATCCTATGTGAGTTAGCAGCATCCTTAGATAGAGCCAGCTGATCCGGTCATATGCTTTGGATAGGTCGATTTTTAGAACAGCACCCTTCTTTTTCTTCGTTTTAATACTATGGGTAACCTCCTGGGCTACACCAATGGCTTCATGAATCTGTCTTCCGTCCAAAAAACCAAATTGTTCCATTGAAATGTTTCTAGACAATATTGGTGCAATTCTGAGGGCAGTAACCTTTGAAATAATCTTGTAAATGCAATTACACAAGGAAATAGGTCTGAAGTCTTCAAAACTTTCCGGATCATCCTTTTTAGGGATGAGGGCAATAAATGTTGAGTTAAAGGGTCTATATATTACTCCTTTCTGCCTTGACTCTTCAACAACTTCAGTTATCTCTGCTCCAATTTGTTCAAAAAAGTGGAGAAACAGTTCTATAGTCCAGCCATCAGGGCCTAGACTTTTATCCTTACCCATGAGTTTCATGGTTGCTTCAATCTCCTCCTTGGTAATCGGAATTTTAAGATCTTCTGCTTCATCTTCCTCTACGAAACTAGGAAAACTTTGCACAGTTCTGAAGACTTCAGCAATTGTTGCCTCTCCCTGATCTGCAAAAATATTTTGAAAATGTCTTTTACCTAGCCCAGAAAGCTCTGGAAAAGAGCTGACTTCTCTCCCTTCTTCATCCTTTAGTCGCCAAATAGTATTTGCGGACTTCCTCCCTTTTGCAAAATTATGGAAAAATCTAGTATTCTCATCCCCAGCTTTTAACCAAATTGCCCTACTTTTTATCCTCCATTCTTCTTCCTTTTCCAACAGTATTTTATTTTGTTGCTTCTCCAAAAGAAGAATTCTGTCCTTAGAGGCTTGAGATGAATAACCATCTATCTCCATACTTTCCATCTGCTTCAGCTCCTCCCTGATTCTGGACATCTCCTCATTTTGTTTCAGTTTTTTGTCCTTTGCCCAGGAAATTGTAGCTTTCTTTAGTCTTTTTAAGTTCTCCATGAACAAAAAACTTTTGTCCACCCCAACATTTTGGCCCTGGTGTATCCAAGTATCGTTAAACAGCTTGCAGAAAGTGGGATCTTGGAGCCAAGCGGGATTGAACTTAAAAGGGGCAGGGGGTTTGGAAGGAGGATTAGTTAAGTCTAAGAATATCGGGAAATGGTCCGAGTTCCCTAATTCCTCGACCCACTGTCTGATCATAGGAGCCTTGGAAAAGAGAGACTCCGAAACCAGAAAACGGTCAAGTCTTTTGGCAATCCGGTCATCTCCCACCCTACGATTCCTCCAAGTAGGCTTTAGTTTGACCGGAGCAGGATCAATTAATTTGTTCTCTGAGATAAGGTTGTGAAAAAACTCTGTTAGGGGGTCTTCTCTCGCATAAGGGCCCCAAGCTTCAGATCTACCGAGAGAGAAATTTAGATCACCACCCATAATCATCAGCGGAGAATTCATCACAGTTTTTGACATTAATTCTTCCCAGAAAGTATCCCTGCTTTGACAAGGGCCGTAGACATTTACTATGGTTATGGAGAAAGGGAAGTCTGGAGATAAGACCTCCATTCCCAAAACATTTTTCAATCCCCAATGATTGATGATTTTTACCCGACTCTCTTTATAACCAATTGCAAGGCCCCCCGAATGGCCAGAGGCGTCCATAGCAATGAAAACCCACCCCGGAAGAAGGGATTTAAGCATAGGTTCAATCTCGGAGGCCTTCCCCAGTGTTTCTTGAAGGATAATAACATCTAAATTGGAGTTTGAAATCCACTCTTTCAAGGCCAGTTTTTTAGGTTTGCTGGCCAAACCTCTGCAATTCCAAGATGTCAGAATCATTTGATAACACCTTCTTGGGGATGTGCTACTCTAAGAACCCCCGGAATGGAATATTGTTTGCCATCTGCGACATCCAATTTTGCTTTCAGTTTCGCCTTGGACATGTCTGATTTCCGACCTCTCTTATTTTTGTAATTGTTCTGTGGAGGGATCAGACCCAATCCACCTGAGGTCCCATGATCTACCAGTTTCCCTCCCAAGGATCTCATATTGTAAGGGCAGTGAGGTCGGGATGCAGAGATAGTTAAGGGTGGCCAATTTTCATCACAGCTTATATCCAGGGATGGAAATGCATTTGCGATAGTTTCAATGTTCGAGCTTTTTGTTAGGTGTTCCATATTTTTTTCATAATTCGTATCTTGCTCATGATAGTTTGAGAGCTCAATATTTTTATTTACAGTTTTTTGCTCAGGAGAAAAAAGAGGGAGGGTTTTTGAGCGCATACCCAATTCCGCTTCAGCATGTGTAGATTGTTTAGCATTTTCTTTCTCGACTGTCTCTTCAGCATCTTCAACCTCTTTGGATTTTTCCCCCACTGCTGTCGCCGGTTTATTCACGTTTGCCATAGCATCCTCCTGAAAAAGAATTTCTTCGGTCGCGGAAAGCTTCACGATCTCCTCTGTCTCCATATCCCTTTGTTCTTGTGCTTCCGTCATATCTTGCTCCGTCGACATCTGTGCATTTTCGAGATCACTTCCTCTATTAGTAGATATCCTTCGGAAATGCCTTCTTCTCCTCATCTGCGGACAAACTTTTGCCATATGCCCATAATCGCGGCACCGATGGCATCTAAAAGGTAAATATTCATAGTCTAAGATCTGTTTGTATACATAGTCATGGAACTGTAGGTTGATTTTCTTTGCCAGTCGACCGCTCGGGTTAAGCATCACCAGAATACGTGCTATAGCCCTATTTTTTGTAGCCAAAAAAGACATATCTGCTTCCATAAACTCCCCCAGCCTATTACCAATCGATTTGAAAACCTCCTCTGTCCAGAGGAAGGATGGTAAGCCCGACGCCCGCACCCACACAGGAAAAACATCTGTTCTCTCCTTAATGGCATCAAAAAGGGGGGTCCATTTTTTGAGCAGAACAGGTATGTTCCCTATATGCCAGTTATGATGAAGTACCCAATCTGCGGATTCTTTGTCTCCAAATCTGAACTGAAACCATCCTTTTGCTAACACTAGGGCTTCAAATTGTAAAGGGTTATCATTTATAAAGCATTTTTCACCCCATTCTTGTAGAAATTCAGAGGTGTATTTCTTACCTCTAGCTCTGCCGACCAAGGTACATTCTGCCACAGCTATAGCTTCTACCATGGAGACCTCCATTCCGAGAACCAAGTTGTCTACTACCTCCAGAGCTCCAATGGGTCTCTGTGGTTTCCTTTTTGCTCCTTTGTATCCTGCCCCTTCCACCGGCAATCTTGGGTCTTTTCGAGCTTCAATGCGATCATGATTTAACTGTGTTGAGCCCACCTAGGGTTCCGTCTCCTGCTGTGGCTGATACGGGTCCAATGAACCCAAATCCCCATTCCCCGTGGGGAGGATATTAGCCTCCGGACCATTTGTGACTGCCTGCCCCCCCACAATAGTAGCTCCGCTGTCGTTTGAGGAAAAACCCTTAGGGTCTAGAGGTTCTCTAAGAAGAGGGACCCTTGTGAGCGGAAAAACACCCCCTGGCGATCTTGTCTGATCAATACCTGCAGAAAAACCTAGATTGTATCTATCTTCAAAGCCCTTTGCTAATGAAAACCCTACTATCAGCCTTTTACCTTTTAGGTCCGACGGCAAACCTTCCTCGTTTTCCCCACTCGTCACTGATTCTCCCACTGGTTTCGTCGAGGCGATCAATGAGCCGATTTTCTGTAACACACTACCCGGATTCTTGCCATGAGCCAAATAAAAGGGGGATTCTGATTGTGATGCAGCCTCCAGACTTGGCAAGTCGAATGCCCCGAAATAATGCTCCACGTTTTGTGTAGTGATATCCTTCCCCCACATAGAGAGGATATCTTCCACCTCGAGGTCCAGTGCTAAAATTTCAGCGGGGTTAACCATGGTTCAACCGTTCCCAGGTAAGCGTCAACCGATAGACAGTGTTGGTAGGCTTCGCGAATCCTTCGCGGTTAAGACGGGAAAAAACGGCAAGATAAAACTGTGTGTTGAAAACTAATTAAAACCTTCACAAGCGCCAAAACCAATCATTATAAAATACCGACTGCCAGTCTACTTTGCAGGTTGCTAATCCTTCTTTGTCGGCATCTGTGCGTTGTTCTGACCCTTGCAGTTACCCGAAACCTGTGCACAAAATCTCCCTATTCACAGGTTTTGAAACCCTAACCTGCTCCGCCATCACTTGCCTGGATGATATGATGCTAAATGGAAATGCAGGATGGGTCTTTCTTCCTGCTCACTCTAATATTGCTCTCCAAAAAAATGGATTAAAATATTCATCTAGAAATTTCCAAATGTATATTGAAATGCACAAATCTAGGGAAAATAAATCCACTTGCATGATCTGTCCCATCTGATGAGAGGGACTCTCCATAGATTCTTCACCAATCACAATATTGACTAAACTCTTGCTTTCAGAAACGCTTGTTCTAACATTAACAACTAGCTGTCACAAATTGCCAACCACCCCAGCAAGCATACTCTTTCAGAAAAAAACCTCATATTCCTGAAATCCAACTCGAAGAATGTACAAAGTCTTTGTTCCTTCGACCTATGTCTCTCCACCAATATTCCTTCCAACATTGTTCTACATAAAGCAATGAATGAAGAAAAAACATAGAACAATTAATATATTCCATTCACATGTAAAAATCCTATCAAAACAAAAATTAATTCAACCACTTTTTCTCTTCCAGGAGACTGAGCACGAACAGAATTTGATGGAGTCATGATATTCACTATATAGTTGCTATAAGGAATGTTCGACCCCACATTGCCACAAGAGTGACCAAAATTCCCTACCATTTCACCAAACATATTTCTACCACCAATTTAACTCGATGTTGCAAATCGCTCATTGCCATAAATGTGCCCATGTTCCTATATTCTATTTCTACTATTGTCTATAAAGGAACCATCATTATCACCTGCATGAACACTTTCTTTTCAAACCCAATGTTCGCAAGGAACAGAACGGTAAGAAAAAATTTCTTCGAAAAAAATTTCAACATGTTCCACATCCGCGGAAAGGAACAATTTCAAGAAAACATTCTTCCAATCATACTACTCGTATTCCCATACTTACTATTGTCCACTCCATCATGTTGATGATTTAGTGAAGCTCTTTTCATTTCCTAGTATGCAGCTCTTCTGGGCACATTTACTGCATCCTTGTTTTTTCAATACTATTGTCGATGATATTCATTCTCTCTCTCACTCTCTCTCTCACGTGAACCAGGTGACCAAGCTATTTTTTAACCATGCTTTCTTATTCCTTCACTTAACATTTATACACCAAATTTTGATTCAATTTTAATTTGGCTCTTCAATCTTGTTTCCTATCCCACATGCTCAACAAGTTGAAGTGTTCATGCTCAGAGACCTTACACATGAAGTAAATTTCAATACTAAAAAAAATTAAAATACTTATAATAAGCCTTCCATATTACAAAGACATAAATATATATAAAAAAATCTTAATCATTGCAATACACAGAAAACAACCATTTTTGCAGTCTCATATAAGCAATAAAAAATGACTCTACAAAATCCACACATACATAACACAAAATGGCACTGAAGAAAATTACTCGATCTACAAAATAATATATCAACGCAAGTAACATCCAACAAATTAAATGACAAATTTACATCGTTGTCTCCTCATTGAACTGTCAAAATGTGATGTTCCTAGGCCCAATTACCCATACCAAGGGGCGTTTCCATTGTGAAAATGTTGCTCCCAACATGCAGTTATCGAAATGGGACCTCCGATTTTTGAATTTTTTTTTGAAAATTTTTCCTTACACTCAAATTGACTTGTGCCATGAATCCCATCTCTACGAGACAAACTTGTTCATGTGAAATTGTGACTCCACAAGGCATCCACATAGGGATATCTTCCACATGAAAGAACAAACTAATTTTTTCAACCTCTTTCACTTTCCCACATGGCACTATTCCATAAGACCATACGTTAATCAGTTCCTTGGAGCAATCTAGCCTATTCTAACTTCCTCGATGCCCTCTTGCTTCTCTTGATCTGGCTTTTGACCTCCAACCTCATCCTAGTTGTTGTTACTATCATTCTTGATAAACATCCCCACCTACAGCCCAACTTCTGGCCTCATTTAGCACCTAACCTACCACAGTCTTCCTCTCCATCCATCGGCATAGTCGAGGTCATATCTCTTCTCATGCACTATTATTCTTCCCCACCTATCCCAACCTCCGACATCCAACCTCATCTTGATAGCCTGACTTCTAGGTTGTGCCACCCTTGTAACTATCCCAGGGTCGCCATGTGTATGGTCCGTTTACTACAAACCACTGCCCTCGACCATCACACCAACTAGCTAGCAATCACCACACATAGGGTTTACCTCTCGGGGGTACCATAAGCTACACCTAAACTTTGTTATAAATCTATAGCACTACTCTCTGTCGCATCGAACTCTCTTTTCCTTCACCATGAATCAACTAATGGATCCCTTCCTTCCCATGTCAAATGCATCAAAGGAAGCCCTTCATTCCCTTCATTGAAACAAGTCTCAGCTCTACATTCATCATGTCGACCTGCTTTCCTCGACCATGACTCTACATGAGAGGTTCCATAGACCCCCAGATCGACATTTTTTCTTCATCCCAATAGCTTTCAGTATTTGAGATGTTCTCTAGTGCTACCCCTCCTGAGCTCTGACCCTACATTCGCCAATGTCTTTTGTCCCCTCATGCTTTCCCTGAAATTAGACAGGGACTTCCATGCATGGAAGCTCCAACGCTCTAGCATCCATTACTCCCCACAAGTTTGGCTTGGAATCCTGAAGGGGTTACAGTTCTCCTTGCACAGGTCGTTTCTACAAGGACCCTTCTTGAGCCTGAAAGTAACTCCATGGTGTTGTGAAGAACCTTCCGTTTTCCAATAGCCAAGGAAAGGACACTAGAAGCAGATACCCGATCTACTTAAAATGCAAGGTTGGTAAAGCCTTCCTTCAAGCGCCTAGAGGCACCATCACAAGCAGAAGAAGAAATAACTTCACCAACACCAATGTCACTTTCTCTCTACATAAACATAGCTTAGAAGTGGAGACATCAAGAGTCAAGAAGAATGCCCAGACTCCTCCAATATAGGTGGCCTGCATGTAACCTTTTACATTAATAAGGGGGTTTCTCAGACCTCTATTTTATTTTAATGTTTCATCCACAATTTTGCATCCTTAACTACGGTCAATAACTTGACCTGCTACTTCTTTGTATTTAATTATGTGTTTCTTTTCAATAATGTTAAAATTTTAAAAATAAATGGCGTTGAGCTCAGAGTTACTTATTTTCCTTTATTATCATTTGCTTCATTATACTATTTTTTTGTTACATGTTTTTCCATAAACACCGCCAAATCACTTATTTCCTTGTATTTTCGAGTTTTTTGGGAATATTTTCTAGTCAAATTTCTTCAAAATTCTATATACATTTGTTTGAATCACAATTTTCACTTATGGATTCTCCATAATCTAGATACTCAATAAATAAAATACTAAAAATATATAATAAAATACATTATATATAACAAAAGGCTCCACACAATCCACATATTCAGGGAAAAAAATTGCATTTAACTGCATTGTGCGACTTGCAGAATAGCAGATTAATACAAGTAATCTCCAAAAAAAATTATGGAAATTTCACATGGTCATGTTTTCATTAAGCACTCTAAATTCATATTTCATTCACCTCTAAAACATCTTTCCATGATTAAAAAAACATGACATATGCAACAATATCCATCAAACAACTTCTTGAATCCGGAAATTCTAAATGAGGTTATCCACAAGAAGTAGTGGTATATCAACAATAGAATATGTATTTGGAGAAAGAAAAAAAATATTTCCATTTTCAATAACATCATTGAAACCTTCAATTGACTCCACATGAAACCCGGATCTTTATGATATGGAGAGATCGTCTGCAATTACTAATGTTCAAACTCCAATCACCATGTCATATACCTTTAGTTGCACTTCCATAAAACCCAACATAAGTAATTTTCCTTCAACTACTCGAAATGGTACATAGCCTAGGAATTTACTATTTATATTCATTGACATAATATCAAGTAATCTCCAATTGAACCCCAACTCATCTTCAAAATATTCTAAGCTTCATCCAATTGAAACTTGGCCAAACTCAAAATTTTATCTCTTCAAGCAACCAAATAGACATTGAATCATTGTTTACAAGCAAACCAAATGGTTCACATGCAATCCCAATGCCATAAACAATATGTCAGGGATAGGAATAAATGAAAAACCAAATTGGTTTCTTATAAAATCCAACCAATAGATAGTGTATCCATATAAAGGGTAATCATCATAATCTTTGTCTAAATATATCCATAAAAATTTCCCTTTGTGAAAGATAGCCTCCTTTGGGGGCGTTACACAACCAAAAGGGTATTTCTTCCTTCTCCAAACCATGTCTACACTCGTGCAAATAAAAAAAATGCAATTCCATGTTTTTTCCCACATGTTTCAACATAACCCAGTCATATTTAAGGGTATTTCTTCCTTCTCCAAACCATGTCTACACTCATGCAAATAAAAAAAATGCAATTCCATGTTTTTTCACACATGTTTCAGCACAACCCAGTCATATTTATGGGAACTAAATTTCTCCAACAAAGCGAAGAATTCCCACTCGCCAACACTCACACTCCCAAGATTCCTAAAGGTCTTTGTAAAAGGGTTTACTATGAAATAATTCTTTTAATGCAAAGACCCTAAAGGTGCAGAGAATAGAACCATCAATCCAACTGTACATTGAATTTTGTACCCAAAGACAAGAAATGGAAAAACCAACCGAGAGATATGTCCTTTATCATTAAGGTAATATCTAACAAATAATTTATCCTTGATACCAGTTGGCAAAGAAATAAATTTGAATTCTTTGTCACTGCATTGATTGTAAGAAGTAAGAAAAATCAGTTTTTCCAACAAAAGACTCCATTCTTTACAAACCAAGCAAAATTTTATCAACACCGATAGAGGAAGAGAATGAAATACAAGCTCAAGATTCTCAACTAGAAAAAACTTCTAAATAGTTGGATCCATCAGAAAATCAACGAATTTCCTGAAACCAAACCAAGGATTCCACGTTGGATAAAATCCTTAAAAAAAGACTAATCCTACCAAACATGCAAACAATCAAATTTAAAATTCTATAAATATCTTTTGAAAACATTTGAAAACAATTTAAAAAACATTCCCATTCTTGAAAAAAACAAATATTTTCTCTCTTAAAGCATCATTTAAACTAACAATCCTTGGAAAATAACATTACCCTAAAACAACAACAAACAAACAAACAACAATAAGATTTTGTGAATATGGCTAAAACATTGTACATCAGGGTTGGGCTCCCCTAACTAACTTCTATGCAATAGCATCCCAAATTTAGACTACCCAGCTATCTTCAGCTCTAACCTCCTATACAATATTCGTTTTCTTCTATTTTCGTGCCAGTAATTAGTTTCCCTTAATTTCATCTTCTTAAACATCCAAACTATCACATCAAACATGCTAAAAGAATATCCTTCGTCAACATTTCTTAAAAAAATACAATTTTTTAAAAATAACATTATATTAATACATTTACAAAGAAATATCCATTCTT
>APFE031038545.1:0-18204 GCA_000404065.3 Pinus taeda
GGTAGCACATTGGACCTGCTCCTTCTCTTGACACTCTTCATCACTTTATCTCCATGTCCTGGAGTACTAGGTCTTAGAGTAGTGCACAATTATACTAGGGATAATATTTGATCTAAAGGAGGTAAGAAAACTTGTGATTGTGAAAAACCCTAAAGGATCAGAAAGCATTGTTATTTTAACTCCAGTGAGAGAAGAACACTAGATTAGAGGTGAGGAAACATCTTGAACACTTATGGAAGACCCCCCAAAAAAAAGCCAAATGGTGATGGTGTGTTACAAGTGGTATCAGAGCTCCTAGGTTCAACGCTTGGGCCTAATGGGCTCTATTGAAAATTTGAGTATGATTACATTTCATTGGTGTTATGTTATCTTAGCCTCTATAGGGTTTTATATGGAGAACATCATAGTGCACAGGAATGTGAATAAATTTTTGGATCTGTGTATATTTATAACAGTAGCTTGAGACATATAGCTTTGATAAAAGTTGCTAAGCTTTGGGAAACTCCATTGTCCTTTGAAATATTATCACTTTGTTGGGGAATAGGTTTCTCAGTTATTCTGTGTATTATTTCATTCTTCAGAATCTAGGGAAGTAATCTTAGACCAACCTACATATGTCAGGGAAAATCTCCTCTTGGCTTGCAAAGCTACAAGAAAGAGTAGATGAATGACCCATAGTTACTATTCAACAATCCATCACTCCACTAACTTATGTAAGCCTTGTAAACAACAAAGTTGAAGGAGTGTAGATCTTGCAGTTGTTCTGTATCCATTATGGTTGTGTATGACAAAGTTAATCTAGGTGATCTCATTCCATTTGACTGACTCATCATCCATCCGTTTGGTAGAATGTTGTGTGTGAGGATATATATGCATAACTAAAGATTGTTTTCCTTTGTTGCACAATGCGCAATAAAGGTTCTGCTCCATTTTTCTTAAGTTTATGCTTCAACTCTGTAGAAAAGTCTAGATTTCAGGGTACCATTTTCATAGATCTTAATATTGGTGTACTTGAGTGGAGATTTGGGCTATTTATCCACTAGAGTAGTAAGTTAGGTTATAGTTTCTATTGTCATTGAAAACTTCTGGTAAACTGTGTATTTTAAAGTTTCTATTGTGTCAACTGAGCTTTAGAATTTAAAGTTCTTATGAAAGCTGCCCTGAAATCAACAACCTTTGGGAAAGGGTCAAACTTATATTTATCTAAGATCTAAAAAAAAATAGGGGAAGTTGTTCCATCAAAGTCACGTAGCACTTTCATCCAATCCTAATTACATAGTCAGTGATGGGAGGACTTTCCCTCGATAGGAGACTTGGTGTATGGCTTATGACATAAACAACTATTTATTTCTCACTACTAAATCAACATCCCATTGGAAAGTAAACCTGTATAGGAATTCCCCTTTTTCCTTCCTCATTTTTTGTGGACTATAAAGTAGTAGGGCACCATAACCTCCTGTCAAAATTTGGGCAAAGTATTGCAGCGAAGTTGGCACAATGGATATGTTTTATAGTAATAGTTGCATCCGATCTTTTCAACAAAGTTGAATCAAATTGACAAACAAGACCATGGACAAAGAAAATAAATCAACATAAATTTTGGGCCAATAAGTGTATATCTATGTATTAATGAGTAGGAATAGGTGGTTGGACTCAAATTTTATTTTCTTTCGCATCCATAAATAGGGAGAACACTATTGATAGCACACTATCAAATTCAGAGAACTGTTTGGGCTAATAAGCAGTTGTGGCTCACATAGGACTTGCACCTGCCCATTCCACTTGCTCCACATTATCATGGGTCCACGGTAACATGCAGTAGCAAGCCTAATAGGGTTTGAAACTAGTCATCAACTATAGAAGAACCCGGATGAAATATTTTAGCTATTGCATTTTCCGAAGGCAAGTAAGGAGGCAAAGAAAGTAAGGGTGGTTGAGCTTTGAAGGGTCCTTGACTTTAGCAACGTGTTAGTTTGCCTATAGATCAGAAGGCATTCTACTTTAGGATCCAATGCATCATATTCAACAGGTTATGTTCACTTGGTTACTGTGTTGTAGTGTTTTATATGGATGGTTGAAGTGAATTAATTATGCACACTAGAGTAGGCACATTACTTTTGTAGGAATCTTATGGCTGATGCATACATGCATGCTCAGATCCATTCTATCTTGAGTGAGGTGTTGTTGAAAACTTTGACATAGTCATATTTAGAATGTCTCTGAGTTTAGTTAGGCACTGGAATTCCATTTTTAGAAGTGTCATTTCATTTCTTTTTCAGTCTTTTGGGCATTGTTTCCATCTCTAGGAAAAGTGCATGGAAGAGAATGTAGTTAGATTTAGATTAGGGCACACTTTCCTAGGTAAGGAAGCACTCTATTATGGGTAATCTTCTCTTGCAAGTTGGGTGCACTCTTTCCAGGTATCTAGAGTTAGTTTTTTTGCATCTTGTAGAGAAGACGCACCATAACAATGATGGAATTTCCTTGTAAACCATAGCCTTATTTATCTATAAAAGAATGACAGGGTGTTTCACTAGAGTAGTGAAACAATGAGGGTTATGAAAAATTGCTTTATAATTCTTTTTTGCAAGTAATGGAAAATTATGTGATTGAGTTCCTGCACATTTTGTTTGTTGTCCATTATTCCCAGAACAATATTTTACAGATTTAGTTCTCTACTGTGTTCTAATTTTTCGTATTATGCGGTGTTTATACCTTTGAATATACGAATCAAAATTTTGAGTTTATACAATCTACTGTTTTGAGAATTGTATAGATGGTTTTCAGATTTGTAGCTCTATAGTTTGGTTCATAGAATTAAAAATTTGTGTATTATATATTCAAATTTAATAAAATGGAGGGATGTGTATGAGAATTAACAGGGAAGTTGAGTTGTAATTTGAATTAGGAACAACAGTCTGGAATGGCTGTGCAGTAATTGTTTCCAAATCATTCAAAGACAATTGTGTTCACAACTCATGAATTTTACTTGCAGAAAATCCCAGTTGTGTTCTCATGATCCATTATATCTCTTATACATGTCCAAGTCACTTATCTAATTTGCTTTTTTATTGGAAACAAAACCAAATTATTGATCTTACAACCTGTGCTTTCAATAGATTTTGTAACGTGGATTATATTAACATTATAGTCAACAATTAAAGAACCAACCATGCAAGTAAATAACATTATAGTATTATACATAACACCACTAGGAAAACTCTATAAATATCCATTCGGGGTACATGTATAGCAAGTTAGAAACTAATCAATTCGATAAAAAAAATGTTTGGTTAGAGCTAAATGGATCCATTTCCAAATTAGAGCATGATAGTTAGAATTTTGGAGTCAACTTGTAGGAAAGCATATATAGTACTATCGATGAGTATTCGAAGGAAAAATGCAATAGGAAGGGCTTAGTCCACTCCTTACAACCTTCCAAAATATTAAAGTGCTTAATTTTCAATTGCTAGATACTTATAGGATAATTTGGAACACTAGTAAAATGGGATACTGCAGGCAAATAAGATAAGATAAGATAATTATATTTATGTCCAACTAATGACCAAAAAGTAGGTCAAAGGGACTGTTGAGTACAATGATGTCCATACAATGCGGGAGAACCAAACAGTCCCCTATAAAAAATACAATGCATGAATTTAAAATGTACAATATAGGAACATAAAAGATACAATGTATGGAATGCCCTGACGGAGAAGATCCAGAGGCTAATGGGTCTGAGGATCAGACCCATCTCTCCTAACATCCAAGGTTGACTGAAGAACACTGAAAATAGCTCCACAAAGTTTGTTGACCCGATGAAGGGCCAGTGGGAGGTGCAGACTGTCCACTAAATTGTTGTCTGGGGAAGTTCGCGCACTACTGCCATTTGGAGGACCTAGTCCATATCCCAGGGACTGGTCTGAGATGATTTTTCTGTTGAGATCTCATGTGGTGGGGTGAATTTAGATATGAAATGGTATCAATTGTTCTCGTTGTTCCCTTGTTTAAAGGTAGTACCCTGAAAAATGCCGTGATCCTCTATGTGGGTTCTGGTATGATGGGAAGTTGAAGAATATGTGCTTAGAACTTGAGAGCCTTGATCCATACCAAAATGTGCAAAAAAGTGGACAAGTTTGCCATATTTTCTTACTTCTTGAGATGGTCTTATTTCTCTGCCTTCTAGTCTTCTATCGTGGTCCCTTGATCCAGAATATAAGAGTATATTTTATAGAATTTTATCTTGACTATTTTTTATTTATTGTATTTTTTAAGGGTGCAAGTTCCTTTTTGATATTGTATATTAATCCAATGGTGAGAAAAAGTACATGTGTGTCTACTACTCTTGTACTAGGGAAACTAACCAAGTCTTTTGGTCCAAGAGAACATAGCTTACGGAATTTTGTTATAGCTGAACTTTGATTTATTTAACATAGATGCTAAACTAAAATAAATAGCTTCCAAATTGTTCTCATAACCAGAGTTTGTTCTATCCATCATAACTATACTAGTTTAGATATCATTTATACTATGAAATAGAAGTATATCAAAAAAAGAAAATACTGTGCATGCCTAATCATATATTGTGACATCACTAGCATTCATTGGTTTATCCTCTTCTCGAGACATTTTGAGCCTCGATTAGCTACTTATTTTTTGGGTTGAGTGACCTTGTTGTCCAAATTCTACACTTGTAGCTGTATGGAATCTATAGACATCAAAATCTCTTGCTGCAGTTTGATCCTTTCAACTAGGACCTTAGACATCATTATTTTTATTTGTCATTATATGTCAATTGCTTACATGTATATGTTAAACATTGCCTCTGCTAGTTCCTATATATGGAATACAGTTCCAATGACCTTATCATCCTCTAAAAATATCTACGTTGGCCTCCTATATATGTTTATCTCCCTCTGATCTATTTGAGCACTGCTACCTTGTCTTTGGTACAACTTATCATTATCAATCTATGTAATGCATGCCCAAACTTGAACCTGCTCAATTCCATCTGTCCTCGCCACTTAATGCCATTTATTAGGGATTGTGGTCATGCTTCATCTGTCCTAGGGTGGTCTAGATGGCACTCCATTTGGTGATAGTTTTATCTTGACTTTGAGATGATATTTGTCTAACGTTGTTCAGGTGGCATAGAACTTGCCTCATTGAATCATCAATTGTCTATGGATCTCATGCAATGGTTTCTCATTTTTGTCCAGTTGGGACATCTCAACTTTTGACATAGAGCTAGAGCTGTTGGGATATCTCAATGTATGACTTAATGTTGGAGCTATTATGTTGAGGACTTGGAGGGTTCTTGTTATGGCCTTGGGAGGCCTCAGGTGCACCATTTCGATAATTAGTGTTTTGCTAAACCATGTAGGCAAAGACAATGAAAGGATGTCTGGATAATCTATTTCTTTGTCCTTTCATGATTGTTTTAAAATGGCTCTCCAGTATTCTTTTCTAATCTGAAGGAGTTTGGGTTATGTGATTAGATGGGCATTTGCAGCGAGCCTTCAGCATGAGAGATAAACCAAATCTAAGACTTGTGTTGTTGTTGCAATGGGGGAATGAATTTTCCATGATTTCCTTCTCAGTGAAATGGTTGGCGCAAAATGTTCTTTTTTCAAGTGAGGTTCAAACTTGGCACCCAAACTTGCCTTAAGGATATATATGCTAATGTTATCATAAAGAGTTGTAGATAGTGTGGTCCTTTGCTATCTGAAGCGTTGATTTATAATGTTATTGCTGCCTATTGTCTCTTGTACCTCATCCGTGTCCCCCTTAAAATATTTTTTCAATCTGGAGCCCTATGGGCTGGAGTTTCAAACTTCAAAGGATCACTCTACCCAACGTCGTGTCTTGAAAGTGATCTTTATACCTTCAGGACACACAGATCTGAGCATTGAAGATATTTACATTTTTTTACTTGAATTATTTGAATGTACTCATTTATTGTTGGTTCCATCTCACCTTTGAATATAACTGTCATAATATCACCTATAGCAATATGGAGCTTCCTTTTCCAGTCCTCTCTGCCTGTTTGGTAGTTAGTTTATGATTCTAGCTGTCATTTCCCTTAGATTGAATATCCATATTTCTTAACCAATTTTCTGATTACCTAACAAATTATCCTGCTTCATTTTGATCTCAACAAACTCATATGAGCCCATTAGAATTTCTGAGGATGCAGAGTGCAAATGCACTGATTAGAGAAGAAAGTGTAGAAGATATTTCTTGAAACATGAGACAGTTAATTGCAGAAGAAGAGAAGGAAATGGGAGGTGTAATATGACAACCATATTGTGATTTCATTCGTGTAGCAGGAAGGGCATTACTCTTCCTCTGCATTGTACTATCAAAATGAACTTTTACTATTGTCCAAAGATCATCAAACTATTGGCTTGCATCAGCAATCCTAAATCCAAATATTGATGGTGCTCTTTTTGACAGGAACATATGCAAATGTTTCATTATGTAGTGGAGCTTTTGTCTATACAAGGGCTCAGTTTGTTGTTTCTTTTAGCTTGCGAGCTTCAAACGCCCTTTTCCCTGGAATGATCAATTCAATATTCATTGTTCAGGGTGCCCATGACCTTTTTTGATACCATGCCTATGGGAAGAGTTCTAATCCGGGTGGGAAAATATTCCCCTGGATGTTTATGTTCAACCAATTTCAAATTTACGGCTTGAAACATTTTACTTGATTTTAACCAAAATCATTATTGTTTTTGTAGGCATATTCAGAGATGTGTTTGATAGATGTAGGCACACAACCAACTATAGAAAATTCAGACAGAAGCACCTTTCTAGCACACATGGCAATCAAATGTCTAATTGAAATGCTTGTTAAGGCACTGAATGAAGTACGCGCTCTTGATTATTCAAAAATACCTATTGAAAATAAGAGATTGAAAATGGATTGCATCTCTACTGTGGTAAAACTTAGTTATGAAGACTACCTACAATAGAGACTTTTACAAGGCTAAAAACAAAGAAATGTGCAGTCTAGATTTAATGACGAAAATTGCCCAAATGAAAGATGGTTGAAGGCTCACAAATGAAAATATTTACTTTGTCAAATTTATGTCAACCGAAGAAAACCTTGAAGTATCTTTATCAAAGGGTGGTCTTGAATTTCCATGGTGTGATGGGCTAGACCTGTTTGTTATTATTTTGGAGCTGACCTTTTTGTCATTATTCTGCAGCCAACTTCTTTGGTCATTATGTGGGGCTGACCTATGCATACTTAGAATAATACATATTTATATATATTGGTGGAAGCTTCCATAGGTATTATTCTTTGAATGAGTACAATGATGTTCCTATTGTAGATTTCTAATAGGTTGGTTGCAGTGCCTAGAATAGTTTTGTCTTATCTCCAGTGAATTAACCTATGCATGGTGTGATATTTCTAGCAAAGGGTGGATCATGCATTTAATGAAATAAAAATAAATGCTTAGTTAGGTGTGGAGTTGTTGTTTTAGTACTTAGGAGGTGCAGGGCAGGATATATGTAGGGATATACATGTACCCAAACACAACATTCAACTATAAATAGCGGGATGTGGTTACCTTGTTTGGAAAGAGGAACAACCCATAACTAATCAGTAACATTTGGTGAAGTAATCATGAAACTTAACAAGCAATGAAAACGCTATATTGAGGATGACTTATGCAAGATGTTGCGAGATGATGTTGCATTACAACTCATTTTTCTAGAGCCATGCATGTGTTTTCAGTTAAATTTCTAATTCACGTGGGGAGGAAGGTGTATCTTCTACTCATTAACATATATGTACATGCATTATATGAACAAGCAATTTTCTGGGCAGTCTAAGTGGTAGTAAATCATGTGTTTTGGGGCAACATGAAATTGTAAATACACAACTCTCATTTGGGATTAATCCTTATGTCATTACCTTTCCTTCTTAATAAAGTATTTTACCTGATGACACCTGTCAAGTGTTTCACTCTCTTGTACTTGTGTTTATTTCTGTCTATCTTTGTTGTTCTTGGGCTCACTCTCTCTTTAAGGATGCATCCATCTTGGCAATTTCTCTTTAAGATTTCTGCTGCCCAAGTGCTAGTGTATGTTCCTCTTTATTATGGAATTTGGATTTTGTGTTGGTTCTGATCTATTATTTTTCTATCTCTTGTGAATATCAACAAATTTTCTTTTATCTAATTTCAGTATTTAACATTTTTATGTAGAATTTTACATCTTTAATTCCTCGTGTGTGTAATTTTTATTTATTTATTTTCCAGGTAATACATCCTAGGTAAAACCTTGAGGCACTTACCCTCATTCCAAGGATATACATACACACACACACACACACACACACACACACACACACACACACACACACATATATCTAGATATAGATATATTCTTGATAATGTATCCTAGGCAAAACCTGGGGGCACTTACCCTCATTCCCAACATGGTCGGCAAGGTAATCCCTATGTTTCTTAGAAACCAAAGCCAGGTCAACAACAAGGCTCAAAGTTGTTACAATAATACATATTATGAAGTCAACAGGTCACTTACGGGAATAAAAAGTGGGGGGAAGGATAATTTTCCATCGCAACAACTTGGGCTAGACTCAATTGACAATCAGTAATATCAGAGAGAGAGAGAGAGAGAGAGAGAGAGAGAGAGAGCCCTCTTCGCCCTTGGAAACTGGGGGTAACTACTAGATGTGTCCAAAAGTTGTCAAACCAGCACCCCATCATCAAAACTTGGTGTAACATAGAGATCATTTACTTCATGCTTAACAAGGCTTGTTGTTGGATGCCACTTGCAATTTTTGTTATCTGAAATTTGTTTAAATTAACTTGCATCAAGAAAAAATATTGGTTGTCAATGCCATTTAACATTAGTTAAGGAAAGAATTATAATTTCATTCCCGCATTATTTGAATGTTTTTTTTCTTACTCTATTTCTTATGATGAAGTGCTCTATTGTGAAGCTTGATATTTATTTTAACAATTCGTGCTTTTACCTTGACATTTATGGAAATTACAAGGGTGAGAGATCTCTGTGTGGACTACTTTCACTTGTACAACCACCTCAGGAAATTGATATAATAGGAAATAGAATGGTGTTTAGAAGTTGGCGAAATTATGGGGAAGAAGAATACTTGTGGGAAGATATGAGCCCAAGATTGGAAAATCATGGAAGAGGAAGTGATAACTCAAGGAAAGATGATTTTTTTCCTGGTGACCCAAAGAAGTGGTCAAGCTTAGAGAGAGAGACTCCTAACAGTGATTGGCATATGCATGAATCATTGTCTCATGTGGATAGACCTATTATGAGTGAGAAGGAGAGACAACCTCCTAGAAGGGTATGCTTCCTTTCTCCCTGCTCTCTTTTTTGATCTAATTAGTTTGATGACAAATTATTACCCATTTTCTTTTTTCATTGTTTCTTTTTTAGTGTTTTCCTTAACATGTAAAGATAAAGGATTTATGATAATGATATTTTTCTTAATGTAGGAGTCTAAAGAGAACCATCCATCTTCTCTTCTGTAATCAGGTATTTTGTCTTGAAATATCAGAGATACTTCCACTGAGACATCATCTTTGCTGCAAAGTAGTCAAGATCCATTAGAACATCGACTTGTAATGGGTTAGCCTACTCACCAGTCACATCAAAATAATAGCCCAACTTCACAATCAAGGTTGAGAATACTTCAAGTTTTTGTTCCTGGGGACAACAATTCAAGTTCGATCTGCATTGAATCGATAACCATTCTTTGTTGTCAGAAACTAGAGTTTTTCAAATTAATCAGGGAGTAGTTTAGCTTCCATTGGGTATGGATAATGCTGGTCCTATTTCCCCATTCCTACTTCAGGACGAAATATGTTGAAATCTTGGCAGACTAAGGAATCAAAACCAGATTGCATGATCATAGCTTTGGTAAGGCCTTGCGCAAGAGGGAATTTTTTTTAATGAATCATAATTTGCTTGAAATTGTAAAAGTTTAGCTTATCTTTCTGTTTCTCAAAGTGTGAAGTATTGATATTCTGCAAGGATTTTGTAATTTTCATTAATATTTTAAAGATTCTGTCTTTTTTATAGAAAAGTGCAGGCAAAATAATTTGATACTATAGACATTTGGGCCAATATTTGTTTTGAATTGGCTAATTTTTTGGGATGAATTTGTAAAAGCTAGCCAAATGGTGAATATTAACCCTTGAAATTTTCTCAAGGAAGTCAATCCAATAAGGTCATGATTAACCATTTCTAATGGAGGGTCAATCTTTAAGTCAGTTAAGGACCTAGTTGTGTCAGTGTTATTGAGTTGAGTTGGTCCTTTCAAGTAGGTGGTAAGGTCTTAACTCCGTCTTACTAGGGGTTTGGTTGTTTATTTCAGATGGCTTTGAAGATCCTAACCCGATGTTACTGGGTTGAACCCTTTGCTGCAGTATCTCAAGCAGTGAATACCTTTTTAGGACCTTATTAGTTCAATGTGAAGAGGAAGTAAAACTTAAGGTTTTAGTAGAAGTGAGGGTGTATCTTCTACAGTCACTTTCTCGACCTTTCCTTTTGGGAGATGAGTCTTTTGACTCTCCCTTTATCTACCATAGATGCGTAGATTTTTGAAAGAAGGAAAGATCATGGCTAACTTAGAAATACTTTGAGCCTGAAATTTTAGTAGAAGAACATGCCCATATCCTAGGTTAGAAATACCCCAAGAAGCACACTTCTTGGGGTTCAACTAGTTGAAATACTGGCCCAAGTTTTGAAAGTGTCATGGCTCACCAATCTAGGCAGTTTCCTTCTAAGATTGGTTCATTGTTCATAAGTGGTCAAATCCTTTTTATAAGTGCACAAATTCCATGTTGTAGTATGGATTCCTGTGCTGGGTTGTTGTATAGTCATGATGAGTGTGTATCTGAGGAGAATGAGGGTGCAATTCACTAAGTTGTATGGCATACTACACTGCAGTTAGGTAGGAGAAAGATTGAGAGGGCACATGCATGCCTCCAACATGCATGCATCAGTCTCACCCACTTCCAGTTTTATAATTACTGTGCCAGATTTAGCATTCCAATTTTATAATAAATGTTTTTCTTCTTTTGGAGTTTTACTTCCAGATTTAGAAATATGTTTTTCAATGAGATTTTTTTTTTGAAAGTTAGCTCAAGCACATGAGCTAGAGAAACTTCCAGTTAAAGGAGGGCACACTTCCCTAGATAGAATTAGGTTGGGGTTTTAATTTTGGTGCTGAAAGGAATGGGCTACTTTTGTCTCCTCATCTAGCCTTCCTCATATATAAAGAAGGTGGGGTGGAGGTGAATATTTTTGCAAATTTTGTGAGTGTGAGGTTGAGTTATGTGCTAGTGACTAGCGGGGTATTTTTTGAGCTTTATTAGTGTACTGGTTTTCTAGATTTAATGAAAGGTAGGTTGCAGGTTGGTCTTATATTTTCAGTATGATGTGTTAGGAGTTAAGTGTATTCAAAATTGATAGTTTTGATGGTCTAAATTTTTTTTTGCTTTAGCTGTTATGATTTTCAAAGTGAAAAATGTCCCTGCCATTCTCTAAATTTTGTTTTTCATGGTATTAGAAAATCTCTAAGTCGGCAGGTATAAAAATTCCATTAGGAATGGTACCAAAATATTGGGCAAATTTTGGATCTTCCCTTGGCTCTGATACCATTAGCTTTGAATTCCTGTCGCCTGTGACACCATCATCGAACAATGTTTCATTCTCACAAAGGAAACAATCACAAAGACTTGCTTCTCTGTCTCCTATCACCAAATGCCAATTTCTTAATGAATCATAATTTTCTCGTAAGTGTATAAAGTTTAGCTTATCTTTATGTTTCTAAAAGTGTGAAGTGTTGATAGTCGGCAAGGATTTTGTAATTTTCATTAATATTTTAAAGATTCTATCTATTTTATAGAAAAATGTTGGCAAAATAATTTGATACTATAGACATTTGGGCCAATATTTGTTTTGAATTGGAAAATTTTTTGGGATGAATTTGTAAAAGCTAGCCAAATGGTGAATATTAACCCCTAAAATATTCTCAGGGAAGTCAATCCAATAAGGTCATGATTACCCTTTCTAATGGAGTGTCAATCTTTGAGTCAGTTAAGGCCTTGGTTGTGCCAGTATTATTGAGTTGAGTTGATCCTTTCAAGCAGGTGGTAAGGTCTTAACTTCGTCTTACTAGGGGTTCGGTTGTTTATTTCAGATGGATTTGAAGATCCTAACCCGATGTTACTGGGTTGAACCCTTTGCAGCAGTAGCTCAAGCAGTGAAGACCTTTGTAGGACCATATTAGTTCGATGTGAAGAGGAAGTAAAACTTAATGTTTTAGGAGAAGTGAGGGTGTATCGTCTACAGTCCTTTTCTCGACCTTTCCTGATATGGGAGATGAGTCTTTTGACTCTCCCTTTATCTACCATAGATGCGTAAATTTTTGAAAGAAGGAAATATCATGACTGACTTAGAAATACATTGAGCTTGAAATTTCAGTAGAAGAATATTCCCCTAGATTAGAAATAATACTTTGAACCTGAAATTTCACTAGAAGAACATGCCTATATCCTAGGTTAGAAATACCCCAGGAAGCACACTTCTTGGGGTTCAACTAGTTGAAATACTGGCCCAAATTTTGAAAGTGTCATGGGCCACCAATCTAGGCAGTTTCCTTCTAAGATTGGATTGTTCATAAGCAGTCAAAATCCTTTTTATAAGTGCACAAATTCCGTGTTGTAGTATGGATTCCTATGAAATGTTGTTGTACAATCATGATGAGGGTGTAAATGAGGAGAATGAGGGTGCAATTCACTAAGTTGTCTGGCATAATGCGCTGTAGATATGTAGGAGAAAGATTGAGAGGGCACATGCATGCCTTCGGCATGCATGCATTAGTCTCATCCACTTCCAGTTTTATAATTACTATGCCAGACTTAACATTCCAATTTTATAAGAGATGCTTTTCTTCTTTTGGAGTTTGACTTCCAGATTTAGAAATAGGCCTTTCAATGAGCTTTTTTTAAAAGTTAGCTCAAGCGTATGAGCTAGAGAAACTTCTAGTTAAAGGAGGGCACACTTCCCTAGATAGAATTAGGTTGGGGTTTTACTTTTTGAGCCCATAGGGATGGGCTACTTTTGTCTCCTCCTCTAGCCTTCCTTATCTGTAAAGAAGGTGGAGTGGAGGTGAATATTTTTGCAAATTTTGTGAGTGTGAGATTGAACTATGTGCTAGTGAATAACAAGGTATTTTTGAGCTTTAGTAGTGTATTTGTTTTCTAGATTTAATGAATGGTAGGTTGCATGTTTGAGAGTTCAACTTTGTACTTTCTGTCCTATATTTTGAGTATGATGTGTTAGGAGTTTAATGTATTCAAAATTGATAGTTTTGATAGTCTGAAGGTTTTTCTGTCATAGTCACTTACCTCAGAGGATTTGTTTTAACATCCATAGGGGTTTGAACATCAGTCTTGTCACTTTGAATATTTTTTGAGACCTTTTTCAGCCTCTAGGACATCATTTCATTTCCATATTTCATTACTTTCCAACTTTGATCATTGCAGGTGTTTTTCAACAATATTTTTGAGGATTTATACATATGATTTTGGCATTGGATCTGATATACCAACCCTGTTTTATTGGCAGAAATTGACCAAAATTTTAGAAGGCTTTCTATCGTAATTTTTAAGGCAAACATTTGTCAAGTTTTGAAGTTGGGTTTACATTGTAATTTCTTAGAGGAAACTACACTATTTTTTACCCTTACTATGAGCCTAAAGACCCATTATTTTACCTATTGCGAGAGGCCTCTAAGGTTTGAGGTCACTTGATTATTTGAAAAAATATTCTAAAGTATTTCAAGCCTTGAAAACTTAACATTTAATTAAAATTTAACTCAATTCTGAGTTCATCTTTGGAGTTGGTAGCAGGTTCTCTCCTGGGTGTCTCTAGCTTGTTTCATCCCTGGCTGTGAGAGTCTCTAGATCACTGATATAAATATATTTTGCAAAGATCTAATATCTGTTTTGTAGGAATAATAATCATTGACATTTTGAGCATCTTGTAAGGCTGATATTCAACATATTTAACAAAAGAAAGTTGCACTAGAATGATCTCTGCTATGAATGTCATCACTTTGTTGAAAGATAAAAAGTAGTTGAGGTCACATCCTTGGAGAAATTCTGAGCTATATTAAAGAGGATACAATATACCTGCTGACCTAAACACAATTTTCTTTGAGGGAATCTTTATTATCCAGTGTGAATTTATTTAGCTACTAATATTTGGTTGTTGTAGGAGGGTCTTCACTGGTTTCAAGCCATCACTCTTGCAGAGATTCATTACTCATTCTTGAGCTAGGATTTCAGATTTTCAAAGGCTCTTGTCTCCTAAACAGTGAGCAAGCTTGGTTGTCAAATCATCTCTATTTGGAGAGTGTGAGCTAAGGAGGATCTGATCTACTCTTTTGAAGTGTTTTTCAAATTGTAATCATAGGTGGACCTATTTGATTCTTGAGGAGACCTTTGTAAAGATACCTCTTATTGTAAAGCTCATTGGGAGAAGAAGAGCCTTTTGGTCTATCAAAAGGATTCTTTTTCTTTGTAATTCTCATTAATAAAAAGTAATTTTTTCATCTTGGGGAGCTTGGTGTTGAACAAAAGTGTAACTAGGTTCCATATTTGTAAGTGTAATTTTGATCTTTGTACTTGACAAGAAAAAGAAATATTATTTTTGTATATTATTTGAATGAGTTTCTTGGTCATTCATATGCCTAGGAAAGTCAAAGGATCAAAGTCATGTTAAATATCTCTTCTTGAGCATGAATATGGGTCAACCTAGTGTCAAGTATCCCTCCAAGACAAGCACCGTCCTCTAGTGAAGAATACTACAAGCAAAACGATGAAGAGAACAATTAAGTTGGCCTCAAAATGTATATTATCATGAAGTCAACTCACATATGGAGACACATCTCTTTGGTGGACTTGTCGGCTCAAATACAGGGGAAAACCACCATATATACCCAGTCAGGGTCTGCACAAAAAAAGAGAAGACATACTTTTAGATTCCTCTGTAACTTCAGAGGTGCAGAAAGGTACAATCTCGGTGATGATTATAGTCAAGAATCTTAGACAGGTCTACAATATCATATGGTTACAAGAAGGTACAGAATCTCGGTGATAATTACAGTGATCTCACTGCAATCTTGGCCTAGTTACAGGGTCATTGTAATACAATCTCGGTATAGTTGCAGTTGACCTCGGTGCAAGGAGAACATGGCTAAACTCTCAGTGAAAATCACAGTACAGAAAAATATACAATCATAATCTCAACATTACTAATAGAGAAAGGATCTCAGTGTATTATATATATCCTAGACACAACATGTCCTTAGCATTTCTGTGAGCATGATAACAGTCATGATCTTAACAAAGATGAAGGTTTTGGTATAGCTATATATATACCTCTAAGTGGAGATCTCATTGATGTTATAATATTCTCGGTGAAGGAAAATCAGTGGCACATCAAGTTCTCAATGAAGGTGTAGCATTGGCACAATAATGATGAAGGTCTAAATGAAGGAGCAGTCATGGTGCATCAGTGATCTAGATAAAGGAGCAGTCATGGTATAGTAATGATGATGATGATCTCATCAGTGACAAGGAAGAGGATTGGTGTATTGGTCTTGGAGTGGCCTAGTAGGTCAAGGGCCATGTTCTTGGTATTTGTCAATTGGAATCTCAATAAGAAGAATTTTTTGCCGGTTTTCCTCTCCAAGAGGGAGAGGTTTTGGCCCTGGCATAATGCCAACATATTGTGTTCTTGTTTCTTTGTTTTGATAGCTATTTGATGAACTAAAGAAGATACACTCTAATAATAATAAGTGAATATTGGAATAATAATAAAATTTAAAACACCTCACAAATAGTTATCATGCTAAGAAGAATCACACACTCTCTCCATCTTAAATTTTGAGTTTAGTCTAGATCCCTCAAACTATTTTCTTCTAGTTTAGTGTATTCAAAATTGATAGTTTTGATACCGATGATATTTTTCTTGTAAATTTTGACAAAGTCTAGCAATACCATATATATGATTTTCTTTTTCTCATTTTCTTCTAAAGTGTGCTTAGATCATGAAGAAACTGGTTGTCCATGGGAATGAATATGTTTATGGGAATGAAGATTTCTGGTTTGGAATCTTGTCTTTCATGAACTATTTTGGCTTTTACAAATGCATTTCTGCTTTCTTTCTGTATATTATGCCTTCAAATGTACTTGACGTTACATAAGATGTCTAACAACATATGATGTTATTGGTAAGAGTCATCATTAACATGGAGGATTCGAGTTAGGATTTATTTTTCTTTGGAATTGACATCAACTTTTCAAGAAACATGACATCCTCCATAGATCCTTCATTTCCATCAACAATGTGGCTAGCACCATTTTTTATTACATGTGGACATACATGTTCTAACATTTTGGTTGCTTCAACAACATAAACTTTCCTTGCACCAGCTTGTGCATACTAGATTACCAAATTACCACTTCCTGCGCCTATATCCAAAATAGTCTTGCCTTCAAAGTGGTGCTTGTTCTCAAATATAGTTGTTTAATAAGCATACATCCTCACATGTCACATTTGAGAAAAGAGTTGTAGGGAATCTCCACAATTCCCTCACTGCCCATGTCTTTCCTCGTACCAAATCACTAACATTCGTGCATAGCCTTTACTAAATAGCAGAGCTTTTTTCTCTTAGAACATCTCATAATTATAATTAAAAATTGCCTCAATATGTAGTTTATCAACAAAATTTTCCTCATGAGAAGGTGTCTCATCTTGAGGAGAAATTTTCTCATCAACAGGCCATTTTGAGGGAATTTATAAAGAAGATGATAGAATAAATTTCAGAGAGAGTTAAATATGACTTCATATTTTCCTAGTTTTGTAGGTGAGGTGGGTAATAAGGCACTGATAGATCCAATATCAAAGGAATAATTACAAACAATTATGCATTGTTTCCAAAAGGATAAGAACCTTTAGCCACTTAATAGGACAATATAATTCTTTTAGGGGTTCTATGACTTCCTTCAGACATACCAAATAAGAATTGTTGACAAATTAAAATACATAGGCATGATTTGGGAGCTTTCAATCCAACACTTCAGGATTTAATTGTTAGCCTCACTCTCATGTGATGAAAACTATTATAAGTCCAAAACAATTAATTTAATTAAAATCAAGAAAGTTGGATTTAATTCTACATTTCTAGATTGAGTTTGTTCCTCATGGTTAGGAGTTAGTTTAAGCCTAGTTGGTTGAGAGATTCTCTCCAACTAATTAGGCTCCTAGATTAGTGTTTGGTTGAGATATTTGCTCAACCATAGTGTCCAAGGTAGATGTACTATCTTGAGACAAACTTCCTCATGTATTTATTTGTACTATTATCATTTTTTGTACATTGCATTATGAGAGGAATACAGTAAGGCTGAGGCCTTTTCTGCCATTTCTATTTCTCTGGTATTTTTTCATGTCCGTTAATTTTGTTTAATATTCTACATGTGGTATTAGAGCTAAAAAGATCTGCAGTGCATGCAACCTATTGTGGGAATTCCTTTTGCGTTTGGGAGGAATGCTAGAGCACGGAGGTGTATGCAACTCTGTGTATGAACAAAGCAGCATGTGAATGAGGATATTGTAGCATGGTGTGGCCGGTTCAATATGTTGTTGCATGGACACATTGTGCGTGGATCTTGGAGTCGTGTGCAATTACTAGTGGAAAAACGCTAGAGGAAATCAAACGAACAATTTAATGATTGCATAGGAAATGGCATGTGAATTTCGCGGTTGTGTTTCTTAACATGGGAATTATCCTGACCTTCCAGCATCTAATTCAATGAGTGGATACTTGGACCTATTCTTGAAGATCTGAGGTACACCGGTCAAGTTTGAAGATGCTTGTAGCGCACAGACCTTGTAGCGATATGCAAGAAGCGAATCCCAAGGGAGATAGTTACATTGATATGCAAGAATTTAAAAATCACAGAAAATTATGAAGACGACATTGGTTGTAATGGAGGACGTGCCTGATCCTTTCGAAGAATTTCCAGTAAACAGTCAAAGAGGCGGCGCTTTTAGTGAAGAATTTCATGTGCCGTAGTAGCTTTCAATCAAATTTTGGTGAATGCATGTTATTTTTTCAAA
>APFE031038551.1:854-64715 GCA_000404065.3 Pinus taeda
CAGCAAGACCAGGTACAACAACAACAACAGGTACAACAGCAAAAGGAGAAGCCAGTGCAAGAAGAGCAAACAGCAGAGTCCCCAATGGTCACTGAGTAGCAGCCAGCACAAATGGTGCCTCCTAGGCAAGAATCAAGAGCTGAAGCTTTAGTCCTCCAAACCCCACAAAGAGAGGACATAAGCAGGAAAAGGGACAGAGAGACTCCCCTCACTACATCAACAACTCAGGGGAAAAGAGGGAAAGATTGAATCCTTTTTCAGAAGAAGAAATGCCAATAGGGCAGTCTTTGGGCATGGGCCCACCTAGTATGGAGGCCTCAGCAAGTTCCTTCCAGCAGGAACAAGAGAGGACAGCAGGAGGAGAAGTTAGCTCCTCAAGCCAACAAAGAGGAGGCGAACAGAGCATCAAGCAGCTGTTCAAGGACATAAAGAAGAGGAATGAGCCCATAAGGTTACAATTATATATTCATTTGTTGAAAATGGCTCCCACCAACCAGCAAAGACTCATGTCTGCTTATGATCTCCATGAGGGCAAGATGATTATGAGCCATTCCATGCCAGCCGTGCAGCAGCCACAGTCAGCTGCAGATTACATCAGGACCAACCTTGAGGTCCTTGCCAAGGACATCCACCCGATGGATCAGATTGAATTATACAAGCAAACGGGTGAGATGGTATATGCCTCCTTGGCAGACAAAACATTGGTGAACTACAAGCTAGAAAATAGCCTAAATAATAAAACTGCACAACTTGAATTAGAAAGAGCATCCTCTCAAGCGAAGGACAATAGGATCAAAGCTTTGGAGGACATCATAATAGAGCTTGGGCATGATCCTAAGGATGTCAAAGCAGTGCAGGAGCTGTTGAAGCTAAGGGATGCTGATATGGCAACACTAAGGAAAATGATCAAGATCCCAGCAACTCTTCATCCCCAAACTGAAGAAGTTGCCCAGCTAAGATAGGACAAGGATGCAGCAGCTATGCTGGTGTCACTGTATAAACAGCTCATCAAAACACAAGAGAAGTTGGAGGAATCAGAGGCTGCACTTCACGCAACATTGCAATAGAAAGAGGCAGGCCAAACTTCACAGCCTCCTCCAGAAATAGTCAATCTGGAAGAAGCTCCTCAGACCATTGCCCCTCCCATTCAGCAGACAGAGCAAACAGCACCCTCTACCTCAGCACCAACAATAGAGAAGGCTGAAAGTCTTGATATGCAGAAGCTCAGGAATGAAATTCAGGTCTTGGAGGCACAAATGTCAGAGCTGAATCAAGCCAAAGAAACTCTAGCTAAGCTTAATGAAAAATATGATAAATCCAAGCAAAACGTAGCTGAGAGAGAAAGAGAGGTAAAGACTCTCAAAAGAAGGATAAATGAGCTAGAGAAAGAGCTCACACTTGACAAAGTAACAGCTAAGCTCAAGAGAGTCCGATGGGCCAATATTGGCCAATCCATCACAGACCAGTGGGAATACATTGAGGCTATTCATGAGCAGATGGGGCTCATTTGAAAAGCACATAAGGAAATCCAAAGAGCAAGGGCATCTTTTGGCAGTATGCCTGAGGCTGCCACTAGAATGATAAATGTGCTTAATTACAGGACAAGCTCTCAGCTGGTCAAAATGGGAATTGCCAACAGGACTGAGACCATTTCGATGGTCAAAAGGGTCCTGAAACTCAGAAACCTGGTGCAGACATTAGAGAGAAGAAGCCAGGATATGCAGACAAACATCAATAAATTCATGGAAAAATTTATAGCATTGCAAAACAGAGGTCTTCCTAGCTTGATGGGCACCTCAGGAAGATTACTTTCCCATGAAAATTATGCCAAGAGGGTCAACACCTTTGTTACAAGTCAGATTGCAGAAAAGCCCAGCACATCAGCAGAATCAGGGCCAGCATTAGGACAGACTCTCTTTAACAGGGTAGAGAGTTTATTCTTTATCATGAATGAAATCAATCACTTGTTTGATGCGCCTCCCAATTTTTATAAATATACAGAGGCAGATGAGACTATAGAGGCAATTTTGAGACATCAATTGCCCACACAGGAAGTCTGGAATGGGTTGATACAATTACGGCTAAACCAGAGCCAGTAATTAAGTTTTTTTTGAAATATGTAAGTTGTTATGCACAGGAAAATTTTGATATATTAGCATATATGGAGAAAAGAGGCTGAGCCAACTCAGCGAAACCATTCGGCCATCACAGTAGCACTGACAGTCACAGGTGACAGGGCTGAAAAGATACAGGAGGACAGAGCTGCACAGAAACGTCATTCATCAATTATAACAAAGTGCTCAACCGACTCAGTGACCTCCAAAGGTCAAAATCTTCTGACAGAATTAAAGAGCATTTATGTTGTATTGAAAGCTGCAATAACTTCTTATCTACTATTTATGTACGAGTTGATGAAGATATTTTATTTCTCAGATGACTCAATTCCTGAGATATTTTGTATGAAACACTTCTGTATATTCCCCCTCGCATGAGTTTGCAGGGGTTGGATGTTATTGAGATCTTTTCTATAGTTCTTTTACTGTAAATTCTGAGAGAAGTAATACAAAGGCAGTGGAATTTCCAAAGCTCTGTGTTGTTCTAATGCATTGTGGTGTTTAGCTGAAAGTTACAGGATTCCTGCGTATTTCATGGCACAATAAGTTTTCCTTACAACTCTTTGTTATGTGTTTTGTTATCATTCATATCTCTTTCATGCTTCTGTGCTTTACAGTTAATGGCAAGGAAAAAGAGTTTCAAGGATTTAATCACAGATTATCCTGAACTCAATCTAAGCTATTATAAGTGTTTTCTTCAGTTATAGTAATAAAGGTGTAATTCTTAATTGCTACCCTTTCACGCTATATCTTTCACAGTGATTATTGTTTCAGGAATTCAAGTTTTGCTCCTGAGGAATATATCTCTTTCTCCCACCCCAGTTTAGTGAAGAATTCTTAATTGCTTTTCAC
Organism: Pinus taeda; assembly: GCA_000404065.3. Taxonomy (NCBI): domain Eukaryota; kingdom Viridiplantae; phylum Streptophyta; class Pinopsida; order Pinales; family Pinaceae; genus Pinus; species Pinus taeda. Next base: position 3,821 of record APFE031038551.1, read on the forward strand.
TAGTTGTTTACATTTCACCATCATAATTTCAAGTTTGTTTTATGAAGTAATGGCCCTGTAATCCCAGCTGCTCAAACTCAAGATTTCAACAACCAGTAGCCACAGACTCCATTGCCCAATGAACTAACATTATCTGCAGATTTCCACGTTAGGTAGAGAAAGACATCCTTCCAACCAAACATAAACCAAAACCCTTACCTCATAACTAGCCTAAAATCTCCACAGAACAGAGACAAACCTTAAAGAGAGAGCCCTCTTTGATTACAGTTGGGCTAGAAGCTGTAATCCAAAGATTGGTTAGTGGTTACCCCGACCATATTCCCTTGGGAGTCATAGGGAACAAACTGGGTGTTAACAGGGTATACATTTGGCTGAAACCTTTGAATACAAAAGATAATTAGGCTCCACAACCAACATTTTTCATAGCATGCACGTCTCCTCCAGATGATCCATTCAGTTTTTCGAAGCCCACCCTTGTTCAGCAGGGCTTCCCTAGCTATTCTAGCCTCCCTCCCACCCGTTTTTTGAGGGAAGGGGATTTATATCTCATGTACTAAGATATTATTGTATTCAGTCCTAGCTCATGTTTTTACCGGGCACATTATGTATATGGGACACATTGTATTATTTTTTGGCTCTATTATCCCATAATGTTATGTACCATTCAACATGTACTTCATCACTCATTTTTATATTTCTAGGCAAATGATTATTTTTGTACTAAGTTATCTCAGCGGGTATGGGTATGCCTCCCTCGCCTCAATGAGGTTTGGTACCACACCATAAAAGGACACTTTCATTCGTCTCGCCCCTTCTGTCCCTATCCTCTTTCAGATTCAGCTTCATTGGTCTCTCTCTTTCTCTCTGACTCCCCTGTGTTGTCTATGGATTGTGTCTTTACAACATACTTCGATCATATGTTTTGCTCCTAACTCTCGTAAATTGGGGGGCAATCTGTTATCACCAAAAAATTGATCATCTAGCCTAATTTACTAGATGGATCGAAGTACACCATGTAAAACCAATTTTACAATAGAAAAATTTCTTTCATTGTGAGAAATTACTTAATAAACCACCTTTTTAAATTAATTTATAATCAAACCCATGAAGAATAATTAAATAAATCCTTATTTATTTGATTTTCTTCTAGGAATAATTAAGTAAACCACTGTTTTATTATTATTCCTTGTCAAATTTGACCCAATCATGAAAAATAAACAAATAAATCATTATTTTTCTTATTTTTCTCTAAGAATAACTATTTAATCATTAATTAATTATTATTCTTAAATTTGAATAAATCCTTAGGAATAATTAAATAAGTCATTATTTGTTTATTATTCCTTAACTAATTCCTTGAAATAATAAATAAATCGTTTATTTATTTATTATTTGTAAATAAAAGTTTAAATACTTTTTCCCTCCTAAACAAATATAATAAAATATTCCAAGTGGTTATTCCAAGAATGGGATCAATAATATTTTATTATTCCTCATTAGTTGAGAATAACACAATATTTTTGATAAATAGAAGGGTTTAATATTCATTGTTGACTTTTGATTATTTTCATTGTTGCACTCACTATTGTAACTGATTATTTTCATTGTCGCACACCATATATTTGTTGGGTTTATGCATTATAGAGGAGAGAGACTCTACACAAGCTAAAGACATTTGAGGAGAGCCAAGAACACATCCCATAGAGGGGGATAGGTAGCATCTATTTCTTCCCGTCACAGGTGTTTAAATAAAATTATTCTTTACATATTTGGTTTCCTTTGTGTGATTGGAGTTATTACTCTTTCTTTTTGTAGTTTAACTATAACTGTGGTATAGATCCGAACTTTGGCATGCTTTGTTTCTATTAGTTGTTACAGATCTACAATGTTTAACAATCATTTATATTGCTGAGATTGTTTGTCATCCACAATATTAAGTGGGTTCTCTTTCATACATAGTTGAGAAGGAAACACTACAATGAATTGGCGACTCCACTGGGGAATAATTCCAATTCAGAAACCTGGGTCTCCACTACAAATTGGCAACTCCACTAGGTTTTATACTTTAGATCCAAAAATCTAGGTGACCTTTGGTTTTCAACTTAGGGTTTCTTCTTGTTTCAATTCTATTAGTGTTTCCTAGTTTTTAAACCCTAGATCTGATAAATTTCTGACTTCCACAAGCTTTCTAGCTGTTTCGCAAGTCATATCGACCAGCCTCGACAAAGGCGACACTTTTTTTCCGAAATTTGCAGACCCAAATTCTGGAAACATAAATTGTAGTTTTTAGCCCAAAAGGTGCAATCTGGGCTTCCAAATGTAGATTTCAGCCCAAAAATGTTCGATTTCAGTACAAAACAGGTCAGAACCTACAATTTTTGGGTTTTAGGATTTTTCTCAGATTTGTTTCTGTGTTTTGCTGAGATTTGTCTACTAGGTGTGTGACCTCTGTCTCATCCCAATTAGGCATTGATCCACTATGATTTACTCATGAAAGTCGAATTTAAACTCTCCTAAGGCTTCTAGTACACTTCCACCTTTCTATGAGGAGTTTAGCTGAGTGAGAAGTTTGAGTTTTTGCAGTGCCTTTAGTCACATTTTCCAGATCTGTAGCCTTTTGTTTCATATCTATTAAAATAGGTTGTTTCCATCCATAGTTTCACATTTAAACTTTTTAGGTCATACCCTTAGGGTCCCATCAATTTCCCTAGGTGTTTCACCCATCTCCCTATCTTTTTGCAGCGATCTTTCCCTTTGGTTTTTTGTTGTTGCTGCACCACATTCCAGCAACTTAGAGTCACTTAAACCCAGTACCACTGACATTCAGATATCTTGACCATTTCAGTGTATTTCCCATTGATCTAGCCACTAAGGAGTACAATGTTTGCAAACCCAGTTTAGGTGGGGTTTATTAATTGTTTTGTTGTTCATTTTTCGTTATTTATTTCAGTTTATTTGCAGCAAGATTTTTTCTCTTTTACAAACACGATCTAGGTTTAATCAATTAATACACTTGCACACACAAAGACAACTTAAGTTAAGTGTGCTTGGTTTACACCACCAAGCCAAGACTTAAGATAATAAATTTATCTCACTGCATCAGAGACAAAAGATATATTGTTGATTTCCCTTCACCGTTCCTGTGTTCTGTGTGTCCTACCATCATTGTGCCACAAATATGTGTGTTGTGGAGACTATTACGCCTTCACCCCCAGTTTCCACTTGGGCGTATTACCCCCCGCTATCGGGTTCGAGTTCATAGCCCTCTGAGTCCCAATATCGACTCTTCTCCTAGTCCTTCTAATTCCTCATCTGATTCCAAGCCTCCTTCACCGCATATTGTCACCATTTTTGGACCCACAGTTGGTGTAGGAAGCCAAATTGGTGTTGGTCATTTCGGCAACTCCCATGCTCCCATTTATGGCTGGTTTAAATCTACTGGATCTTAACCAGTTGATAACCGACCCCATACACCATGATGCTAGTTAGCCTTCTATGCCAAATAAGCTCCCCTCAGACATCCCAAAGTTTGAGGGTATTACTTGCAAGGATCCTACCAACTTGTTGTAGCTGTTGCAACAACCCCTCCAAAACTCTGGGTAACCATTAAATTTTTGGAGACCCTACACAAGGTTTAAGCTTTGGCCCCTCCAGATCCTACCTTAAGGTTCGTTAGTGTCGGTAAAAATGAGGAGAAATCCAAGTTTTTGAATAAGTTAAGCCAAGTTGCTAGTTCCTACCTTGGTAGGTTGTTCGCAAAGTCCTAACGTGACTATCACCAAAAATTGCGACCATGGAAACCATTGCGACAACATCAACTCATGGTTCGCAAGGTCGCATAGTCACACCTTCCATCCTCGTAGACATCTTGCAACCTCACAACCTTTCGAGTCACATAAGTTGCAAAGTCATAAGGTCTCCTTAATTACTGTCAGTCACTTGTGTGACTATGCGCCTATGTGACTTCGTGACTTGCAAGGTCGCAAGGTTGCGAGGTCACGCTATATATTCACATCCTCCAACGTGACCACGTGACTCATGCGACTTTGCGATCTGCAAGTTGCAGGGTCGCAATAGTCACACTCCCGACCCCCACATGTGTGATTATATTATAAATAGGAGGGCACCTAGTCACATTTGTCAATGCTTTCTTGGTTGCATTGGAAGCTAGAAGCCCCTCCAACCTGAATTTGTGTGCATGTCCGACTCCGGTAAGTGATAGGCCTCCCTCCTACAACCATTATTTCCTTCCAAGTGTCACTGTCTGCCCCTCCTGACCTCTGGCTTATCCTTCTCCCTAGGGTTTAGCCTTTTACTTAGCATGTGTGATTATCTTATAAATAGGAGGGCACCCAGTCACATTTGTCACTGCTCTCTTGGTTGCATTAGAAGCTAGAAGCCCCTCCAACCTGAATTTGTGTGCATGTCTGACTACGGTAAGTAATGGGCCTCCCTCCTACAATCATTATTTCCCTCCAAGTGTAACTGTGTGCCCCTCCTGACCTCTAGATTATCCCTCTCCCTAGGGTCTATCCTTTTACTTAGCATTCCTCTCATTCTAATGCTTGATAGTTTTCCCTAGCCTTTTCCTCATGCCTGAACCCAGAAGTTTTTGTTTTTTCTTACATCTGATCCCCTCATTTTATCAGGAAGCATAAAGTCCATCCCTTTGAGAGTGACTTTGGCCTCCTAAAGCCATTTAGGTCCTTCTCTGAGCATTTATGAGATGTAGTCGCATGCTCTGCAGCTGCGATACCCTTCCCCTCGCGACTTCGCAACTTCGCGACTTCATGACCTAGCAACTCTGCGACTTCACATCTTTGCAACCTGCGACCACCACCCATTGTGTGACCTGCGACCAGATTTCATGCAATGCGACCTTACATTCTCTCCATGACCTTTGACCTCAGTCACTCAGTCACATTCTTGACATCTACAACCTTCTGACTTGCCTTCCCCATGACATTCCTTTCACTAGCTAAGCCTCCTTTTTATTTTGCAGTTGAAATTGATTGTCATGCCATTTCTCTCATCATGGGACTATGTTTTTCACATGCCATGTGACATCGAGCTTGATTGCATATCCATTTCTTCTTTTGAAGATGAGATGGGTCACCCAAATACTAAAGCTACTTAAGGCACCTCGAGAAGCGGGGCATTGGAGGCTGATCCAGAAGAAAAACCACCTATCTTTAGATACAGAACTTGCAACATAAATAAAACCACTAGGCTCTCCTGGTATGATCAGGGGTCATGATGGAGCATCCATAGCCACCATATCTTTGACAAGCATTAGCACCTACTACAAATTGCCTAAGATGCAACATATTTTTAACACCAACTGGATCGCCGGGTTCACCATCCCAAGGAAAGACATCTTTAGGGATTGGTGGCAAGAACCTATGAAATTCTGGGTCAAGATAGACCAGGCTTACAAGATAGCGGGGCTATGCAAATAATATCAGTTAATCACTGCAATGATGTGCCGTCTATATGACAAGGTAGACTGTGATGTTTTTTTTGGCACATGGGTTCCACTCATGTACGTTGTTTCCACTCAAGGAACTATTTTTATTTGGGCGAGAATCCTCTCATCATCCTTGAGGACAAACATAGCCACCGCCCAAAGCCCACCCCTCGAGTAGCCTCTAGAATTTTATATGTCATCATACCTCCTTGATGTTGTCTATTTGAGGTATCACTTCAAGCACTAGAGCTATAATTGGGACACATCGATAGCCCAACCCATTCACTGCCACTACAAAGTCTTCTGGGACACAACTTATAGAAGCCCGTTGGATGTAATACCCAAAACATTTACCATTCCATTATATCAACTACTATTCGGGGAAGAACCATCTTGCATGTCGCAGAGAGCCATGAGGATCGTGGTTAAAGTAGTTCATTGGTTCCCCCTTGATGAAGGAATGATTGTTAGGGTGATCGGTACTTAGAAATCTCCTCACGCTCTGTTGAAGTTCGTCATAGATAGGACACTTCTATGAGAGGTTTGTTACCAAATCACACAAGCTTTCTTGAAGGTTTTGAAAAAGGACAAGAAGAAACCTTGGCCGCCTTTCCCTCTGACTATTTGAGTGTACATAGTAGAAAAATTCAAACATGTAAAAGCAGAAGCCAAAGAACTGGATGGGAGCCATTTTGTGACCCTAAATTACTGAATTTATGATCCCAAGAAAGTCATAGCTACCCATTGCAGGAAGGTGAAATTCAGTTGGTCTTACGCCCACACCAAGAAGGATCTCGAGGATGGGATTAGGAATTGGTATAACTCCACAAGGGAAATCAGCACCAGTGAGCAGCAGGCCATATAAGATGAGCTCCTCAATGATTCCCAAGAGGATGTAGGCCTCAGAGAAAGAACACCAAAGGGAGCTGAGGAATCAGGGAAGAAAAAAGGAAAAGAGGTTGAAGACCCCCTATGTGACAACGAGGAAGAAGAAGTTACACTCATACAAAGAAATGCCAAATTGGCAAGAAAGAAGCGAGAGCTAAAGAGGAAAAGAGAACTGGAGAGCAAACGATCACAGGAATTTGGCGACCAAAGCCAGAATGAGAAAATTAAAAAAAAAAACATAAGAGAAAAGGTGTAAGGAAGAAGAAAAGAAAGCGCAGGATGAGATAGAGAAGAAAAGGCATGAAGATGGGAAAAGGCAGCAAGAAGAAGAAAAGAGAGGATGAGATAAGATAGAAAGGAAGAAGCAAGAAGAAGCTGAAAAGTAGAGACAAGTAGAAGAATTTACAAAGAAAAAAGAAGAGGAACACAAAATATTAGAACAAGAACTAAAGAACATGGAGGAGGAACTCGAAAGGCAATGGGCACTAGCAGAAGGGTAAAAAGGAAGCAGGAGGAGGAGCTTAGGAAAAACAAGGAAAAGAAAACTGAGGAAAATGAACAAGGAGAGACAAGCAAAGTAGTCAACTCAGGCTTAGGACAAAGTGAGCTTCCTCCTTTGGATGTACCTCCCATTATTCCTCTCAATGGTGGATACCTTCCCCTCCACGAGCTAGGTATATCAGAAGATCAAGATGAAGAGGTTATAGATCTAACTAAAATCACATGTGATGAAGTAAAACACAAAATTATACAGGGGAGGAAGAAATCTTACAGAAGGAACCTAGCTAACACATTGTCAGTAACTACAGCAACGGATATCATGCTAAATATCACGACAAATTCTCAAATGATTGCCTCCACCCAAACAACATTCATGGCTGCCACAGAACACAATGTAACCCAGATGAGTAAACAAATTGTAGATTTGAAAAACAGGCTATATGCATCCGAGCAAAGGTCCACCATTGTGGAACAAGGGAAGAGAAGGATGGAGGAGGAAAATGAGGCACTCCGCTTATTACACATAAGCTCAATAGAATTCCAAGCGGTAGTCACATCAGAAACAGAGATCCTGGGGGAGAATATGTCAGTAGTGTCTGAAGAAATGGAAAAACTACACCACACTATAACACCCATAGTGACCATTCAAACTCACTCAAAATAAAGGGTCGCTATGCTCAAAGAGGCCATGACCGCTTTGGATAAAATACATGAGTGGTCTGAAAAAGCACCCCGAAGCCCCGACAGTGGTCCCCAGGAAAGATTGGATTGCTATGAAAAATACTAGGGTCCAACTTCATATCAAAGTTCAGTCAAGAGAAAAGTTGGCCAAAGATGCAGAGAGGGTGCTGCCATCCTATAGACAATTGTTCAATAGTTTGGAATCAGTGATCCAACTACATGGGGCCCCCTCCATAGGAGAGATTGGACAGGTAAAAAATAAGAAGTAGATCAATAATGAGGTGCAAGCATTTGTAGAGACACATAGACAAGCAGCTCGCACAAGAGATATGCCGATATCAAGAGAAAATATCAAGCATTACATAGTAGAACTAGTGAGGCTCTACACCAAGTTGGGTACCTTGAATAATCATATACATGCCAAATGGAATTCCCTTCTCCTGGATGCACTATAGTGCTTACACCGACATGATGAACGCCAGCCACAAATGTATCCCATTGTGACAAAATACAACATATGGTGCACTTACCTAACAGAAAAGCTCGGGCTCAACTTTCCATAACTTGGCATTTGTAGATTAGTTAATTAGGATGGTAGTCATTTTTTTCGTGTGACATTGTGTACTACAGTAGCATAGGATTCCCTGTGAATTTGAAAGGTCACATAGAATATCAAGAGTCATATGGTAGGTGAAAGGTCATGAGGAAGCCCAAGAGTCAAGAGTAGACCAAGGGTCACTGTTATCCTATAAATGTAACCTCATGCCTCATTTGTAGGGGCTTTTTACTGAGACTATTTTGGAGATACATATACATATTACTTGAGAGAATTGTTTTCATTCTAGTCAATACAAGAGTTCATTGTACGTCTTCACTATTGAATTCTTCAAATTTCTATGTGCTTGTGCTATGAGCATTTTCCTCACTTGACAGATCGAATGTTCCTAAAAGCTATTTGATATGGGTCTCCCCATGTGTTGTTTCATACTTCAAATTTGGTTTTTCTACGTATGAATGGTATTTGGCTTACTAAGTCTATGCTCGTGCCGATGAACTATTTCTTTTGGTATTAGTATAATCTGTTTTGACTCCACAGTTATGTACACTTATAAATGGTTGATTGTTGTGAATTGATTTGCAATCGTTAAGCATTATTTATTTTGTATACATAAGTCTTATCTAAATCCTACTAACAATAACTTTATATAAGATTTTTTTGTTTACATTTTCTCTATTCATGTTATATATATGGTACAGGATATTTGTCAATTATTCTCTTGTGTTTATTAAAGCTCATACATTCAATTAAGTTTATATCCCTCCTTTGTTCGAAGCTAGCTCTAAAAAACTGAGTGGCAGCTGGGCCTACATACCAGAAGGGATCTCTAGTAGACTCGGTGCAAGCTCTAGTTGGGAACCTACACTGGAGATATCCTCTTGACTATTGGTGTAAAATTCTAGCCCATCAACACAACCATGTCCGACCCTTCCACATGTGGTGTTCACCAACTCCACAAATGATGACTCCATCCGTCTTCGGCTCTTCCAATGCATGCTCACTGGAGACGCTACAAAATGGTATATAGACCATCCCTCTACTTTTCATTTTTTTTTAATGAGACTTGCTAAAGTGTTCCTTTCATATTTCTGATTACCTCTCCGGTACAACACTAGTATAGAGCTATTGACCATATTTCGTGAATCCTCTACCACTCTCCTTTCTGACCATGCTAAAGAGTTGCGTCAAAGGAGGATCACATGTCGTGCCCCACCTTTCAAAGACCATGTCTATCTAGATTAGTTTCTTAAGAGCCTTTTATCACCCATAAGGAAATGTGTCGCATCTCACTTTCCTCAAACTGAGGAAGAAGCTCTCTGAACCGCTTTGATATATGATTTGATTTATGTTCAATCCTATTATGTCTATACCATCATTTGAGACCTCCCTCATCCTGGAAGTGTCAATGCATCGCGGCATCTCATGCCATTGATGGTATCATTGGATCCGTTTAACACTCTTCGTTATACACCCAACATAGTTATGGCTACCTGGATGGGGGCACCAGTTCCTCCAACATTTATGCCCCTCCTGCTAGCGACATGTTTCGAGGGTCTGAACATGTCTACCAAACTATTGCTCCTTCTTATGCACATCTTGGCACTTGAACCCCTCAAGCATTAGCGGTGCAGCATCCCATGCATCCTTAGCCCTAGCAGCCACCACCCACTCAAGGCCAGGTTTTTGCACAACAGAATGCTTCCAGTCCCCAAAATTTGAAGAAAAAGAATAAGTGGAAGGGTAACAAGGGTAATCAGTTGCTGAAGCCCCGAAAATCAGGTCAACAATAAGGGGGATACTCGCCCGGTCCGGACCTTGGTTGGTAGCTCCTTTTCCGTTTGGTATAGCGGGTCCGACTGGGGATAATGGGACCAGTTTCCCAGTTTGTGTGTGTGTGTGTGTGTGTAAGATTAATTGATGTTCCTGGCTTTAAAAGATTCTAATTTAGGTGATCTAATTCTAATTCTAATCTAATGACATGTAATTGTATTCTAAAAAAGCAACAACATCTAAATCTATACTAACCCAGGGTATGATTCTTCTGTTCTGCGATCTAAAATGATTTCAGATAACAATCGGTAATAAAGATCATTCAACTGTTATAAGAACAGAATTCAATATAAATGAACCAATTCACATAAAAAGTTAGGCAAAACAGTTGCGAAAAACATATCTCATAATAAGTTGTTCATATATCAAGCATAAATAAATAGCTATCACAATACAAAAGTGCCAAATGATAACTCATGCATTCAAGCATTAACATATAAATAACTGAATTTAAATATCACTTTAACACAGGAAATAGAAACAATTAAGAGATAAAAGTACCATTTATAACTAGTTCTACTCATGAGCTTCAAGCGATAGCGATTTATCTCTTCTCAATCTAACATCAACTAAGAGTATAGAAGTGCAACATCAGTAGCAGATATCAGATGCAAAAATCAATAAATCTTGTTCCATTCATTCACCAAAACCTCCTTGGAGGGTGCAAAAGTGCATGTTCTGAGGACAAGTTTTTGATAAATTTCTAGACCCTTCTCTAAATGCATGAGAAGGGTTTAAATACTACTAACTATGTCTAAAAATAACTTATTTACAAAAATTTAGGATACGGTTTAAATGACCGTCGTTTTTCTAGGGAAAATAAAATAAAACTATTTCTAAAATTAAATCTAAAACTAACTATTTCTGTATTTTCTCCTTAATGTCACAAGCATTCATCATTTGCTTGAGAAGAGTTAGTTGGCTAACTTCAGCCTTTAAATGTGCTCTAAAAACGGAATCAGCAAGAGCTGGCACCATCTTTTCGGTACTGGGCTTACAGGAGACTGAGAAATTAGAGGCTTTCCATTTCAAGAAGTTTTACCCAGCGATGCGTGATTAGCGCTAGGCGCTAATCATGCACTGGAAACTACCTTTGTTTCTTAATCTGAGCTTCCTTAGTGCGATTTTCGCCTCTTGCATGTTTTCTTGTAGCATATGTAAAGTTGATATTTTGTGAAAATAATGATTTTGAGAGCTCTTGACCTTGAGCCCTAAACTGCCTGTCTTTGATGTCAGGGTTGTCTAGTATTCCTTTAACCATTTCTGCGCACGGGAGAATTTTGGGCCTTGCCACTCTCCGGTGTAGGAATGAACGAGCTAACTCTGTAACTGATGCTTCAGACGACCTTGATGAGCCTATAGTAGCCATAAATCCCATTACTTTAGGATTTATTTCCTCAAGTAGATAATGTATGCCTTTCCAGATGAAAATACTCATGTTTCTGTTGCATGTTGTGTCTTTGTGCAAGGGTACCTTTTCTTTGTCTTCAGATATCAGAGCCTCGCCTATTTTCATCGTAGCTTCCTGTACACTGCTTTGTATAACTTTTTGTCCTTCATTCCTGTAGTTTAGAAGTGAGGTGAGAGTAATGATAATAAATAACGACGAGAATTCTTTGACTACCGAAGACATTTAAAAATATGCCATCTTATGTGAGCTAGCTCTGTGATAAACTCAAAACCAGATTTCATTAACAACTGGCATCTACTTCATTAATGAGCATTAAAGAACATAACCAGTCTCGTTTAATGGAAACACTTTTCCTTGAAAAATGAACCAGAAAAATTTGCGATGAGATGATTTTGCGCTTTGCTTTGCAATATCGCAGATCGTTGCATCGCATAATCGCAAGATTGCAAGATCGTTCTGTCGTCCTATCGTAAGATCGTTTTGTCGCATTATCGCAATTTCGCAATATCGCATGGTCGCAACATCGCATAATCACAATATCGCATAATTGCAATATCACATAATCGCAATATTGTATGTTTTGTGTTAAGCAGTTTCTTACGAGGCGCGATTTTGCGATATGCGCTATCGCATATTGACATGTTCTACAGTTTTGTATTATAAGTGTGCTTCTAAGGCTTGTGATGTGATATATGTTTATCCTTATGCAATTTCGGATTGCATTCTCGTGATTTTAGAGTTTAGCTTGTAAGTAGGCATGCTGTTATCTTTTCTGCGATACGATATCCTTTAAGGAGTGATTTTGTCTTCCCTCATCACAAAACTTAAGTTTTTTAGATATTTTCAAAGGTATTTTCTTAAGTTTACGATGGTAAGTTTTATTGAAAAGGAAATATAATCACTGATTGATTTTTTTTTAATTTTAGCTATGGGTCCCCATTTATTTAGTATTAGTCACAACACTAAATAAAAAAGGGGGTTGTTGGTGGCCAAAACAATTGGCGATTCACTTGGAAGAACCAGTTATCTCTGTCGTTCTTTTGAATTTCCTATACTTCCAAAACAAAAGAAAAATTCAGAAAATTAAACTTTATTAGAGAAAGATAAAGTACATTATGTTCTAACCTGTCAATGATATTTTGTTTCAACTATTTTCAACTCTAATTATTTACTTCCTAAAGCTAGTCCTTGTATTTACATCAGTCATTACTTGGTTTTATAAAGATAAAACAAAGGCTTCTCTGTAAATCAGTTTTAAATATGCTCATTTTTCGTAAGTAGAGCCTCTGCTGCCAGCAGGCGTTCGTAGCCTCGACAGGGTTACCTGTTACCCAGCAATGATCCTAAATGCTACATAAAGAAACCTACAATTCTCAAAGAAGAGTCCATATCAACACTTATTGCTTTTGATTTTCTTTTACTCTTAAAGAGGAATGTCTTCGTTTGATAGCCAATTTATGACACAGTCATTCACTTGATTTATAACTTACTGAACAAGCTGGCTCATGATGAGACCCCTTGTCTTTTGATTGCAACAATCTTGAGTCATTGCCCTGTTGTGGTATGCAGTATTGGCAAAGTCAGCAAGTTATAATATCTATGATTATGATAAGCCGGCTCGTGATGAGACCTCTCACTCTTTAAGATGAAGTGTATCCTTGGATTGTTCCTCTGAAAGTAGTGATTTCCTTAGTAGGGAGGAAGTCATTGTTTCCTTAAGATAGCTCTGGACGACAATAGTAGAGTTTTTGGAAAGAGCTGTTCTACAGAGAATCTTTATTTTGTTATTGATACCTTTCATTACACTTATATAAAACAATTTCTCACTAAAGGTTGTTTTCATCAAATTTTATGAAGTTGAAACTAGTATCTTGCTATTTATAAAAGTGAAAGATCAAAATATGAAAGAGAATTGGTGTCTTTTTCATAAATTCCTAATGTAACCATTCACAATTGGTTTTATGAAAAATTAAAAATCTAATCTACAAAATAAAAGAGTAATCTTCTAGGGAAAATATTTTTCTAGGATCTGACCATTAACAGGTAAAGAATCTCTTTTTCCTACTAAATCCTGCAACATAACAGTGGACAGACCTATGAAATCTACAATTTGAAAAGGACCAAGCCACATTCGTTGAAATTTAGTATGTTTTCCTTTTTCCTCATGAGCCTTGTCCCATTTTAAAATTAGATCTCCCACAGGAAAATATTTTCTGGTCATCATGTTTGAATCAAAAGAGGATTTTACTAATGCTTGATGATGAGCATGAGTTCTTTTAGCTTGTTCTCATTGTTATTCTAACTTAATTATTTCCATTTGCCTCAGCTGTTAGGAGGAAGTTGGTACTTCATCAATATACTGAACTAAAGACAAAGAGGGGATTACTAAATGCGTCAGGAGAACCACTTATTTTCCATAAACTAAATTGAACGAAGAAGTTCCAATGGAGGCTTTTTGCGTTATTCGATCTGCCCATAAAGTGTATATTAAAGATTTATGCCAATTTTTATGATTTTGGTCAACTGTTCATTTGATAATCTTGATTAGGTTTTTATTTGTAGATTCAGCCAACCCATTTCCTTGTGGGTAATAATTGGAAAAATATTTAAGTTTGAAACCTCTTCTAAGTGCAAATTTAGTCATTATATTTCTAGAAAAGTATGATGCACTGTCAAAAATTAAAGCGGAAGGCAATCCAAACCTGGTGATTATAAATTGATCTATGAATTCAATGATATGTTCAGCATTAGTCGTCTTGAGTGGACTTGCTTCTACCCATTTAGTAAAGTAATCTATTGTTGTAAGAATATATCTATGCTACTTAGAAGAGTGAGGAACGATCCCACCTATTATGTCCAATCCCCATTTGTCAAAAGGTTGCTCAATATTGACTGGCTGTAATGGAAAGGATGGTTTCTTCTGTCTCGGCTGTAATGGAAAGGATGGTTTCTTCTGTCTCCCGGCAACAGTTTGACAGATTTGACATTTCCTCACGTAATTGTGCGAGTCTTTAAATAATGTGGGCCAGTAATATCCTGCTCGTAATATTTTATGTGCAATAGCATCTCCAGCATAGTGTCCACCTGCTGGCCCGTCATGGAGTTCTTGCAAAACTTTTTTAGCTTCAGATTCTTCAAGACATCTAAGTAGAACAAAATCATAATTTATCCTAAAAAGAACATCATTCAAGAGTTGCTATTGTTTGGATTTCAATCTTAGAGCTCTTTTCTTAGCATGATCAAGGTGTGAGGGGGCATACCCATTCTTTATATAATAAATGATATTGGCATATAATAACCCATTATCATTTAGGCTTACCTTGTACACTCGTATGTTTGCAGATGGAATTTCAGTTATCAACGATGCTCCGACCAAAATTTTGCAAAAGCCTTGACCTTTTACAATGCTTGCTGGTTTGATTTCTACATCATATTCCTGTAAGGCAGTAACCCAATTGGCTCTTTTCTCACCCACCTCTTTTTGTACTAAAATATTTCTTACTGCTGGAAACAGTACAATGATTTTTGTGCAGGTTTTGAGTAAAAAGGGTCTGAAATATTTGATTTCTTTGAAAACAGCGAAAGCCTGTTTCTCCACATCTAAATAATTTAATTCAGCTCCCTGTAAATTTGAACTGAAGAAAGCAACCCAGGCTTCTGCCTTCTCTTGACTTGCCTGAGTAAGTATCACTGTGTATGATCTGTCAGATGCAAATGTATATAAAACAAAAGGCTCTGAAAAATTTGGAGTCACTAAGCATGGAGCATTGACAATTGCTTGTTTGATTAGATTGAATGCCGCATATTCATCTTGACCCCATTTGAAGATTGAGTTCTTTTTTATCATCATTTGTAAGGGAGACATGATTCTTGAAAAATCCGGAACAAATCGCTTTACAAAGTTGATTTTACCAAGGAAAGATTGCATAGCATTTTTGTTGTGAGGTAGGGAAATTTCAGCAATCTCTTTGATTTTGTCAGGGTTAATGCGAATTCCAATTTTTGACACTATGAATCCTAGAAGTTTTCCTTCACTTAATGTGAAAAAGGACTTTTTAGGGTTGAGTGAAATTCCATACCTTAAACAACATTGGAAGATCTATTTTAAATCTCTGAGATGGTTGCTTCGTCTCTTGGAATAGAAAGTTATATCATCCAAATAGATTACCACAGACTTATTAACTAAACCTCTGAATGCAATGTCCATGGCTCTTTGGAATGTAGCACCAGCATTAATCAGACCAAAAGGCATTTTTTTATATACGTAGGTACCCCATTTGGTTTTGAATGTGGTTTTTAATTGATCGTCAGGATGTACCAACACTTGATTGTATCCTAAAAATCCATCTAAAAAGGAGATTAATTCTGAACCAGTGACTGCCTGCAAAATTTGTTCCATAGGAGGCAAAGGAAAATGATCCTTTTGGCAGGCTTTATTAAGGTTTCAAAAGTCAATACAGATTCTAATATCTCCATTTCTCTTTCTAACAGCGACAATGTTGGAGACCCATTTGGAATGTCGAACGGGAAAGATTATTTTGGCTTTCAATAACTTGTTGAGTTCAGATTTAATCTGATTTTCTAAATTGGGATGGATTTTTCTCAACTTCTGGTGGACTAGTTTTGCATTTTCCATCATTGAAATAGTATGTTGGATGATAGAAGTGTCATATGTTTTAAGTTCATCATATTTCCAAGAAAAAACATTTATGTATTGTCTCAAAAGACAGATATATGCTAATTTTTCTTCGGGAGTTAGGCCAAGGCCTAGATTAATGTTTTGGGGTTTGGTATCAGTTCCCAGATTTACTAATTCATAGTTCAAAGTTGAACTTTGGAATTTTGAATTAGTAGATCTTTTAAACCAATCTTTCAAATGATAAAGGTCTTCTAGTTTGACTACTAACTTAGGTATAGCATTGTTAGTGCTATCCTATTACAATTGTCAGTCATGTTGGTATTCGTCAATTATTTGATTGGTATAGGATCCTTCATATGTAAGAAAACTTACGATGTCAGGATCGTCGTTGAAAATTCTCCAATTTGTGATGTTATCAGGAATAGAAAGTCTAAATATTAATTCTATTGAAAATTTATTAGGACTAAAATCTTCTGAAGGGATAAGTTTAGAAGCTATGTTAGCTAAAAGGTCTACACTTGCATTCTGGAGTCTAGGAATTGATGAAATATTAAATGCTATAAAGTGCTCAGTCAGATCTTGAACTAAATATTAATAATGTTTTAAATGACCTGATAAGAAATGTATAGTATTACGTACTTGTTTGACTATAAGTTCAGAGTGTCCAAAAAATTGAAGGTATTTGAAATTTAATCTGATTGCTTTGTACAACCCTTGGACTAAAGCTTCATACTCCGTTGTATTGTTGGTGCAATCAAATTCGAGTCTACAAGTTAGCATAGTTTTTATCTCCTTCTAGACTAACTAGCACGTATCCTACTCCTGCTCCTTCATTAGATTTAGAACCATCAAAAAATAATTTCCAAAATGAAGATTTATTTACAGGACTATCTAAAAAATTGATATATTTAGAACTCTTTGTTTGAGAAAAATTTTCAACTTGAGATAAAACAAAATGTTCTAAGTAAGGTGATGTGTGAGCATTAAAATTTCCTAGGAAAGAATCTACTAAGTAATTGCCAATAATGTTTTTGTTATATGCTACTGGTTCATTTTCCCCCTCGAGTTCTGTTACTATGTATTTCTGATGTCGTTCTCGTTCAACTTTTATTTGATTTGGTTTACCATTGTAGGGAAGCCACATGTGCGACCGATCAGTTGCGAAGTATCCATGGAGTTTTTCTAACCAATCCCTGCTAAGAATTAAGCCATAAAATTCTGGAATATCAGCAACTAAAATGTCGATAACTTGACATACCTTTGGGTTGGATGATAGCCTTATGGTAACCTGATCCAATTCGCCAATTACCTCGATGTGTGACCGATATAGCTGGAATATGCGCACAGTAGCCTTCTGTGGTTGAATTTTCAATTTTGTACATATTGACTTCGGTAAAATATTCAATGAAGCTCCAGAATCCAATAAACAGTTATGCACATTTTTATTAAAAATTTCATCAATAAGAAGAAAGGGGGGAGTATGAGATCTCGATCTACCTACAATTAATATGACGTCGTTTGGATCAACCTTGTTAATTGCATTAGTTGGAGGTCTTCCCATGTCATGGGAAGCTTGAGAAATTAGAGCGGCAGGCAAAGGTGCAACTGGCACAGCGTGTAATTCTTTCAAAATTATCTTTTGCTGGTGTTTTAACTTGCTCAATACGTAAAGAGTGATGTTGGCCCGAGTATTTTTCATATCTTCTATAATATTGTACTCCATTTCATCCGAAATGATCAGCGTTTTAGACGGAGTAGAGGAATCTGTTTGGACTAGGCTGGTTTGAGTCGCTTTAGATGTTGTCTTCTTGGGTGCGATTTTATCCTTCGTTGCCGAGCTTGCGCTCTTTGGCTTAGGGGTAGTTTGGGGGGGATCAAGCTGATTTCTGCTTCGTGTACTAACCGGGAATGCTTCTTGATCCTCTTCTTGTGGGAGGATGAAATCCCACATTCCTTGTAACTCTACAACTTCTTCTTCATCAGTTTGCTCTTGAGTAGCAATCTCCTTTTCTTCTTCTTCAGATTCAACATTTGCAATAGCGTTGGGGGGCTTTGAATCATTTGAGGGATTTATTTTAAAAGCTCTATATGGCTTCTTTGAAGAAGTTTCTACCACTTGTTTTTTTATGTCGACCATCTCGTTAGACACGGTCTTCAAAACTTTTTGTAATCCTTCTAAATCAAAAGGATCTTTCGATTGCTTTTTCTTGGGATCTTCTTTGAATGTTACCTTCTTAGACTTTCGTTCTTTGATCGCGGTCTTCTTTTCCAAGGCTATAATCCATTTCTCTACAGCTATTGCTTCTTTCATGTTTTCAGCCGAGGTTGTCTTATTAGCCCTATCCACGAAGATTGTTATATTTGATTGTAATGCAGTAATGTACCATTCACTTTGCAATTCTTCACTGGGCTTGGAAGTGGTAGGAATTTTGTTTAATAGTTTATTGAAGTGAGAATTGAAGTCTTTGATAGGTTCTTTTGATTGGGCCTTAAGGTTTGACAAGTCACTAATCAACGTCGCAGTAGACCTATCATCACCAAACTTAATGAGGAATTACTCCTCGAAGATGTCCCAACTAGTAATAGATCCAAATGGTAGTGAAAAATACCATGATTCGGCTGTTCCTTGAAGGGTATATGGAAAACGTCGAACGACAGCATCTTCGTTGATAACTCCATTAAGATTTATGGATAGCATAAAGTTATTGATATGCTCTTCCGCTAGCATGCCTTCTTCAGGATTGAATTTAGGCAGCCATTTTTCAGGATGGGCTGGTAGCTGACTCAAGGGCAAAGGCATTAAGATTGCCCCTAGATTGTTCCATGGAGATTGAGCCATCGCTGATTTACTAACGGAAAGAAGTGGAGAAGATGATCCCTGAGGTCAAGAAGATGAGGATATAATAACTCTGGATGATTGAGAAGGGGATGTAGAAGTACCAGTAGGTTGGTGGACAATGATCTGGAGTGGCGGAGTGGATGGTTGACTTCGCAGTGAGGAAGCTGAGATGGATGATGATGGTGAAAGAGTCTCGCTATCGGACCCTTTGGGTGATTTCCTTACTCTCTTCCTAGCAGGCAGAGGTAATTCAGTTGGTTGAACACCAAATTTTTCGCTCTTTAATCTGGTTAAGGCATGAGTAGGGTTATATTGTGAAGTCACGCTGCCTTGAGATTTATCAGATCTTTGAGGAGATATAGAAAATTACTGAAGTTTGTGAATCAGATATTCGACTTCAAGCGGTTCAATAGTAGATTGTTCTGAAATCTTAGGGTTTGTAGCAGCGACTGTTGATCCTACGATTTCTCGTGGTGGATTTAAAGCTTCTAAATGCAATGGAGAAGTCAGGGGAGATGGTGAGAGAGATTTACTCTCAAAATGGTATTTATATTTGGACTTAATTGCCATTCGTAGTTTCAGGCCCTCCTTCTAGCGTCAAATATGTTGAAGCCCCGAAAATCGGGTCAACAACAACGGGGATACCCGCTCGGTCCGGACCTTGGTTGGTAGCTCCTTTTCCGTTTGGTATAGTGGGTCCAACTGGGGATAATGGGACCAGTTTCCCAGTTTGTGTGTGTGTGTAAGATTAATTGATGCTCCTGGCTTTAAAAGATTCTAATTGAGGTGATATACTTCTAATTCTAATCTAATGACATGTAATTGTATTCTAAAAAAGCAACAACATCTAAATCTATACTAACCCGGGGCATGATTCTTCTGTTATGCGATCTAAAATGATTTCAGATAACAATCGGTAATAAAGATCATTCAATTGTTATAAGAAAAGAATTCAATATAGTTGAACCACTTCACATAAAAAGTTAGGCAAAACAGTTGCGAAAAACATATCGCATAATAAGTTGTTCATATATCAAGAATAAATAAATAGCTATCACCGTACAAAAGTGCCAAATGATAACTCAGGTATTCAAGCATTAACATATAAATAACTGAATTTAAATATCACTTTAACACAAGAAATAGAAACAGTTAAGAGATAAAAGCACCATTTATAACTACTTCTACTGATGAGCTTCAAGCAATAGTGATTTATCTCTTCTCAATCCAACATCAACTAAGAGTATAGAAGTGAAACATCAGTAGCAGATATCAGATGCAAAAATCAATAAATCTTGTTCCATTCATTCACCAAAACCTCCTCGGAGGATGCAAAAGTGCATGTTCTGAGGACAAGTTTTTGATAAATTTCAGGAGCCTTCTCTAAATGCATGAGAAGGGTTTAAATACTAATAACTATGTCTAAAAATAACTTATTTACAAAAATTTAGGATACAATTTAAATGACCGTCCTTTTTCTAGGGAAAAAAAAAAAACTATTTCTAAAATTAAATCTAAAACTAACGATTTTTGTATTTTCTCCTCAATGTCGCAAGCATTCAACATTTGCTTGAGAAGCGTTAGTGGGCTGACTTCAGCCTTTAAATGTGCTGCAAAAACGGAATCAGCAAGAGCTGGCACCATCTTTTCGGTACTGGGCTTATAGGAGACTGAGCAATTAGAGGCTTTCCATTTCGAGAAGTTTTACCCAGCGATGCGCGATTAGTGCTAGGCGCTAATCGTGCATCAGAAACTGCCTTTGTTTCTTAATCTGGGCTTCCTTAGTGCAATTTTCGCCTCTTGCGTGTTTTCTTGTAGTGGATGTAAAGTTGAAATTTTGTGAAAATAATGATTCCGAGAGCTCTTGACCTTGAGCCCTAAACTGCCTATCTTTGTGTTGGGTCCCTATAATACTAGTGATTACCCCATTACTGTTGTAGTTGTACCCCTTATTAATATTGTTGTGCCCCTATTGCCCCCATATTGTTATTACTGTGCCCCATAGAATCCCTCTATTTTTATTTTTGTGGCTTTATATTATTATTGTTATGTGGGTTGGGTTATATTGTGACTTCTTAGACTCCTATATATAGAAAGGTGGTTTTGTCATTTGTATCATCCAAGAATTTTTCATTTATGTAATGTAAAGGAGGTTTCCCCCTTGAAGAGGCTGAATTCTAAGGCACTGATCTATCTTTTCTATCTTTTCCTGAGCTGGTTTCATAACATTTGGTATCAGAGCTTTGGATTCTAGGGTTTCGCTGCTCCAAATAGGTCATCGTCGAATTTTCGCTATAACTTTTTTTCTGCAACGTTTTAGAAGTTGAAAAAAAACCCATTTGAGAATACATCACTCTAAATCTCGGGTCCGAATTTCAGAGATTTTTGCGCTATATTTGCGGAGATATGATCTAAGAAAGTTGGGCTTTTTGCAGACTCTTGAATTACATTCCAAACAGGTGACCTGGGGAAAATCATCATAACTGTTTCTCTGAGCATTGGATTGAAATTTCGTAAGAAGGTGCAGAAAGAGGACGGACGATATTTTCTTCTATATACTTTTCAGAGCTAAATGTTGAAACAGTGACTCGTGGCACATCGTACAAGATCGCTCTACTGAACTAGTCTATAATCAGGTCACTGTGGGATATTTGGCATAACTCTTCATTGAATAATACAATTGAGGTCAAACTAGTGGCATTGGAAAGAGGACACAAAGGGCTACCACAGGTCACAATTTCAGAACTGGATGATCCGAAATTACAGAGATACATCAGAGTCAATATCAAGCTCCTACAAAGTGAAAAAAGGTGTGTATATTTTTTTAAATGTTTGCTTAAGAATGGTTTGAAATTTATTTTGAAGGAATTCAAAGGGCATAGTAGAGCATTATTATCAGTAACTAATGCCCAGAGAAAAAAAAATTCAAACACCTAGTAAGGAACCTGAAATCTCTAGCATTACTTATGAAGAAGAGGAAGAAATGTTACATGATATATCAAAATTACAAGAACAAGTGCAACAAGTTTCACTTGCACAAAAAGCAACAGAATCTAAGATGGATGATTTAAGGAAAGATGTAGAATCTAAGATGGATGGTTTAAAGCAGGGCATAGAAGCTAAGATGGATGACATGGAAGCTAAGATGGATGGCATGGATGCTAAGATAAATGGAGTGGACGCTAAAATTGATGGCATGGATGATAAGATGGAAGAATTGACAATAAATATGAATACGTTGCTACAAGGAATGGTCACTAATGGTGAAAAGGTACTAAAGGAAACTCATGACGATAACAAAAGAAATGTTAATCATGATTCCATAGACTATAATGTTGGATCAAAGACCCACCATATTCCAAAAATCGATATGAGGAAGTTTAATGGCAAGGATCCCGCAACATGGATATTACAGATGGAGCAATTTTTTGATCTCAATAATTTGCAAAACACACAAAAGGTACGTATGGCAACTTTATATTTGGAACCAAATCAGTTTGTATGGTATCAATGGCTTTGCTCTCGTAAACAATTTATCACTTGGGCAATTTTTACGGAAGAATTGATAGCACATTAAAAGGATACAAAAAGCAACACTTTTTTTAGCCAATTGATAAGTCTCAAACAAAAGGGTTCAATAATGGAGCACATTGAGGAGTTCCAAAAATTGAACATAAGGGTAAAAGATATTCCAGAGGAGCATAGGATTGATGTGTTCATAGGGTCTTTAAAGGATAATATCCAACATGATGTTCACCTTTCGGAACCTGATTCATTAGAGAAGGCATTCAGGTTAGCAAGAAAAACGGAAAGCAAAATTATGGCAACCAAGAAGCATACCACTCACAACTATAAAGATGGAAGTGTTGTCCCTAGTCTTCCACAACCTATAAGGTTGACACCACAAAAATTGGAAGAAAAACGAGCAAAAGGGTTTTGTTACAGTTGTGATAGCAAATACACTAAAGGTCATAAGTGTGCTGAGAAGAAATTATTCTACATAGATTGTGAAGAGGAAGAAGAAAAGAGAGAAAGAAAGGTCAAAAGAAGAGGATATACTCCAGGAACGAAGCCTAGATGAAGAACAAATGAATCCACCCATATCTTGTAATGCATTGGTGGGAATTACCACTCCTCAAACCATCAAGATAGAAGGACAAATCAAGAAGAAAAAGGTAATAGTGTTGATTGATTCAGGAAGCACCCACAATTTTATTCATTGTAAGGTAGCAAAAGAATTGGATTGCTTCCTATATCCAGCACCAGAGTGTCAAGTGATAATTGCAAATGGAGGAACAATAAATTTCTCTGGAAAGTGCCATAATATCAAGCTCTCCATGGGAGAATATGTATTGACTAGCCCAATGCTTTCCATTCCAATGTGAGGTGCTGATGTTGTACTAGGAGTCCAACGGCTACAATCCTTGGGTACAATAGCTTTTAATTTTCAAGAACTTTTCATCAAATTTTCTACGAAAGGAAAGGAAGTTGAATTAAGGGGTATTTCAGGGAAACCAGGAAAGATAATCAGCTCTAATGGTATGAAAAAGCTTCTAAAAAAGGAACAAAGAGGTATAATTGCACAATTATGTTCGCTAGATGTTTCCACATCGGAATCATCTATTTCTCCAGATCTCCAAATAGTCCTAGACAATCATTCCAAGGTATTTGAGACTCCCAAAGGTCTCCCACCTCTGCGTGATCATGATCATGCTATTCATCTAATTCCAGGAAGTGTTCCTCTAAACATCAGGTCGTACAGATATCCCTATGTCCAAAAGAGTGAAATTGAACATATGGTTGCGGAAATGCTAGAGGCTCGTATAATTCAACTCAGTCAAAGTTCTTTCTCTGCTCCAGTAGTATTGGTGCACAAGAAGGATGGATCATGGTGCATGTGTCCAGATTATACGGAGCTCAACAAGCTCACTATTAAAGATAAGTTTCCCTTTCCTGTCATTGATGAATTACTGGATGAATTGCATGGATCGATATACTTCACCAAGTTGGATCTTCATTCAGGATATCATCAAATCAGAATGAAGATTGAAGACATTCCAAAAACAACATTTAGAACTCATGAGGGTCATTATGAATTTTTGGTCATGCCTTTTGGCCTTTCCAATGCACTCAACATTTCAAGGTTTGATGAATTCAATTTTCAAACCATTCCTTAGAAAATTTGTGTTAGTATTTTTTGATGATATACTAATCTAAAGCAAGTCTTGGAAGGATCATGTTGAACATGTTGACACGGTGCTACAACTATTGGAGGAGAAACAATTATATGCAAAAAGATCCAAATGTTTCTTTGGAGTACAAGAGGTGGAATATCTGGGTCAATTGTATCTCATGAAGGAGTTAAGGTAGACCCTAGCAAAATTAAAGCCATTAAGGAATGGAAAATCCCCACATCCATAAAGCATCTGCGAGGATTTCTCGGGTTGACAGGGTATTATCGCAAGCTTGTTAAGAATTATGGGAGAATAGCAGCACCTCTAACAACATTATTGAAGAAAGATGCATTTTCATGGACTCTAGAAGCAACAAATGCCTTTGAACATCTTAAAGAGGCAATGTGCCAAGCACTGATCTTAGCTACACCAGAATTCACAAAAACCTTTATTTTGGAATGTGATGCTCCAGGAAATGGAATTGGTGTTGTTTTAATGCAAGATGAAAGACCCATTGCTTTTAAAAGTCATCCAATCAAGTGAAAGTTTTTACACAAAGCTATTTATGATAAGGAAATGTTGGCAATACTACATGCACTTAAGAAATGGTGACCCTACCTAATGGGAAGACACTTCAAGGTAAAAAGAGATCATGATAGCCTTAGATACTTTTTAGAACAAAGATTATCCTCTGAAGAGCAACAAAAGTGGGTCACAAAGATGTTGGGTTATGACTTTGAAATCATCTACCAAAAAGGGAAGCAAAATGTGGTGGAAGATGCACTCTCAAGAAAGGATGAGGATGTGGAAGCATTATTGTGTGCCATTTCTATTATCCAACCATATTGGATAAATGAAGCAAGGGAGGAATGGAAGAATGATGAACAAGTGTGGGCATATATTCGAAAGTTACAACAATATTCCAGTACATCTGATACATTTAGTTGGAAAAATGATTCGTTATGGTACAAATATCGCTTATACCTCTGTAAGAATTCCCAACTAAAACAAAAGATTCTTATGGAATTGCACACTCCTCCCTTAAGAGGGAACTTGGGATTTTTAAAAACTTGCAACAGGGTTAAGACGGATTTTTTTTAGGATGGCCTTAAATGGGATATTCAAAAGTTTGTGGTGGAATGTTTGGTTTTCAAACAAAATAAAGTTGAAACAATTAAGACACCAGGTCTATTACAACCTCTATCCATTCCAAGCCAATGTTGGGAGGAGGTTTCAATGGATTTTATCACAGGTTTACCCAAGTCTGAGGGAAAGAGTGTCATCATGGTGGTAGCTAACAGACTTACCAAGTATGCACACTTTTGTGCATTATCACATCCATTTAAAGCCGGTACAATTTATATTGCATTAATGGAAACAATTCAAAAGCTAAATGGAAACCCAAAGATTATTGTAAGTGACAGAGATCCCATTTTCACTGGAATTTTTGGACAGAATTATTTTCCTGTCTTGGTACTCAGTTAGCTCATAGCTCATCTTATCATCCTCAATCCGATGGGCGAACTAAGATAGTAAACAAATGTTTGGAAGGATATCTTCGTTGCTTTGTATCTGATAAACAGACACAATGGGTCAAATGGTTGCCTCTGGCTGAGTGGTGGTATAACACTTCCTTCCATACAACAACAAAAATGACCCCATTTATGGCACTTTATGGATATCAGCCACCATCCATCACATCATATTTAAGAGAAAATTCTAAGGTTCAAGTAATGGAACATCAACAACAAGTCCTCCAACTCTTAAATGATAACCTCGTGTTGCACAGAATAGAATGAAACAACAGGCAAATCAACATTGCAGCAAAAGAAGTTTTGATGTAGGTGATTGGGTATTCCTATGGCTACAACCATATAAGCAAATGTCCCTCAAGCAAGCTAAGAAGGATAATAAATTTATCACCAAAGTATTATGGTTCGTACAAGGTGTTGCAAAAGACTGGTACTATGGCATACAAATTGGAGCTTCCTGCAACTTCTCGAATGCACCCAGTTTTCCATGTTTCATGTTTTAAAGAAGGTTATAGGCGACAAGCTCCCAGTTCAAACAATATTGCCAGAACTTGACGAGGAAGGAAAAATTATATTTGAACCGGAAGCAGTCACAGAAACAAGAACTCGACAGCTACGAAATCGATCAATTTCAGAGTATCTTATCAAGTGGAAGAACTTATCTGCTGAAGATTCCACATGGGAGGATGAGAATTTTATATAGAAGTATCCATAACTACTCAAGCGTTGAGGACAACGCTTTTTTTGAAGGAGAGGGGCATGTTGGGTCCCTATAATACTAGTGATTACCCCATTATTATTGTAGTTGTACCCATTATTAATATTGTTGTGCCCCCATTGCCCCCATATTGTTATTACTGTGCCCCATAGAATCCCTCTATTATTATTTTTGTGGATTTATATTATTATTGTTAGGTCGGCTAGGTTATATTGTGACTCCTTAGACTCCTACATATAGAAAGGAGGTTTTGTCATTGTATCATCCAAGAATTGTTCATTTATGTAATGAAAAGGAGGTTGCCCCCTCGAAGAGGCTGAATTCTAAGGCATTGATCTATCTTTTCTATCTTTTCTTGAGCTGGTTTCATAACACAGGGTTTGTCCACCTTCCAACCCATTCTTAATACATTTTTATACAACCGACAAGTGTGGGTGTCAGGGGTGGTGGCCCACCACCCCTATTTTATATATTTTTTTGTTTTTTAAACTATTATGGTCAGTTTCAGCGTTTAACAAAAATAAGGGATATTGGGCAAATTAACCATCCAACAAATTTTCCCACTTTTGGGAGCTAAGTTTCATGCCCCAGTGTCAGTCAAATTGTAGGACACTAAACCTGGCCCACTACCAAACTTTGACCACAACTTTGACTGGTTCTATCTCCTCCATACGAGCTCGGATTTGAGTTTCGTTGACACCATTGGAATCATGGTGATGAGCACTTCGATATGGTGTTGGTTTGGGAGAAGCTTGACCACTTTGAATTTTGACCATTTCTAAGCCCTCTTCGACTTCTACATGTGTGTGGATCCACCTAGATCAATGGAGGACTAGGATTTCAATGATCACAAGTATCCCCAATTCAAGCCTAGCTAGTACCTCCAATTTGTTTATTAGGAAGAAGCTGAAGTGACAAGTTGAGCCAATGAAGTGGATAGTAGGGATTTGGTGCGCTGGGTTGCTGAATATGCTTTATGTTCCACACTTTGGGCACAATAACATAAACAAAATATGTGTGCACCAACTATTGGCATTGGTACATGATGTGTGTCTGTAGATCAAAATGCCAATCCCAATTGATGATATGTTAATCCGAAGGATTATTGCGTTGCCTTACCAATGAGCGAACCCCGATGACGTATCTATCGGGAAGTCTCAGGAGAAAAAGTTGGCCGATCAAATGAAAATTTACTTTTGGTTAGTCAAGAATTCTTGGGGCTATGTTATTAGTTCTATTAATAATGAGGCTGTGCATTTTCCCGCATCCATTTTGGCTGGTAAGATCACGAGGAAATGTCGGGCGGACGAAGTGTCGGCCCTAGTTGTATCCTGGGCTGTGCAGTGCAGCAAGGGGGTCTAATTCAACTGGCCTAGATATCCATGTCAATATTTTTTGGATGACTTTCAAGAAGTGCATGAAGAAGGGAAGAAATTACACTACGCATGGCTATTGCTCTTAGTCATATTGGTAGCATGGAGAGTGTCAAAGGAGTCAAAGTTCCCCACTGTGGACCCTAATGTGTGTGAGGCTAAGAAGTATGCCTCACTCTGGGAATCTAAGGAACCAACCCAGGTTATAGAGAAAAAAATGTTCCGGGTTCTATTTGAGATGGATCTGCGCATAATCATCAACCAAAAGTCATGGCTATCACTCGCATTATTTCAACAATATAGAGACACTGCTGACTTTAAAGTGGATTTTCACAGTGTCTTTATCCGCGCTAAGAAATACGTGGATGAAGGTATGGTATGAGCTACCATACTTATTTTCTGAAGAGAACATCCTAATGGTCATCAACAAGTGATCGAGTAATTGGCTCACCCCAGCTATAAAAGAGACAAATAAGACGGGTACAAGTAAGACCACTAAAGGTATGCAGGATGAAAAATCGGCGGCCAAGAAGGATACAAAGAAGGTGCCTCCAATGGTCACAATTGACCTCGAGGAAAAGACTACACAGGAAACCGAGCGCGCAATTGAGCAGGAGATTGACGAGGGGGATCAAGGTGGTGAAGACCCTATTGTGGAAACATTGGAGGACATTGATTTCCCATTTAGAATAAGGAAGCGGCAAAAGAAAAGTGTTGGCGGTGCACGGAAGAAGCAGAAGTCAAATAAACCCTCTAGCATAGAACCATTGGTCCTCACTGAGTGGGACTTTAATGAAATTAGTGACATCGTCCATGCTGTCATGGAGGAGATGTGGGGGAATATTGAAGATCAATACAAGGCAGTGTTGACAAAGGTCCAACAGGGCCTTAAATAATTGCAGGCTCAGACGAGTGTGATCCATTAGTGAGCATGGTTCAGGTGAGTGTGAATCAAGTGAGCACATTACCTTCGATAAAAGAGATTACCACATATCTCCGAGCAGTAAATTTTCCAAAAGGATCACTACACGTTGAGACTACAGAAGAAAGGGAGAGCACACAACAATTAAGGAATATGAACCCCAATCTTATGGCGCCCACCCTTCAAACGTTGCACGAGCTACATCAGGTTGTCACAAATGAGCCTAAGGTATGGAAGCAACGAGCTTTGTTGGTCATCAACGAAGTCAAAATCAATAACCAACAAATGTTTGAAGAAAAGACTAAAGCATTGCAAGATCACGGGGAGGTAGCTGCGCATAGCCAACAGTTGGAAGAGGTCATAACCAAAGTATGAAGTGAGCTTCTAGAGCTCCAAATCCCAGCCAAGGTAGCTTCAGCAAAAAAACTTCAGAAACTAGTAGCAACAGTCAAAGAATTGAAGGCAAAGGTGGGCAAAGTTAGATTTGAATTGCAGATGCAAATTACAAAACTTCAGATGAAGTTGCAGCCTACAACGCCACCTGGAAGTTTGAAAGCAACACAAAGTGCCATAAAAGTTACTATGGAACAAATAGCAACTGCAGTCAAGGATTGTAGTCAACTTTTTCAAGATATAATGGAAGTGTGGGCCTCGCTGCAAGAGGACCCACATGTGCAAAAGATCGAAGTGGAAATCAGAGACAAGAAACTACAGTTCGATGAGAATAAAGCCACGACGCAGACCTTAGCACAGGTGCAATGGTTTGCCCATCTTTAGGAAGGAACACTTCTGCAGGGATAGATTGATGAGTTGCGGAGGAAGGCACATATCATCTCCACGCAGACGCAGCCTTAGGTAGATGAGGTTTGCCAACTCTCACAGGAAGTAGAGGAAAAATTAAAGAGCATGCAGCAAATATAGAGGACAATCATCCTCACAATAGAAGGGCCGACAATAGAGAAGCTCGTGGATGAAGTTCGACAGGCTGCAGAGCAATGCACAACATAACTTCATCCATTGAAGTCTGCATACAGAGGCCTAAAAGCAAATATCGAGAGAGTACCAACTATGTGACTCGAGGAAGAGTCACATATTTGTGTTGGGGGCCTATTGGGTAGGGGTCCCCCAGGTCTAAGTTTTGTCTGAGGCATGTAAAGACTCTGCATTTTAAGGAATGGAGCACGATTAACATAGGGTTATAAGAGTCAAAGGGGCTTTAGGGCAGGCCAAAGCCCCTTTTTTTGTAAAGGGATGGGATTATCTAGAGTATTTTGAGTTCCACCCATGGTTTGTAGACCATGCTATTGTAAGGGTAAAAATATATATATAAAGGGATGTCTTAGCAAGTCTAAGGCAATAAATGGATGAGATTATATGTTTTTGAGTCTGTAATTGTTAGATATTTCTGTATTTGAGTGAAGGGGAAGGCTCCTACAACTGTGTGCATAGAGACCTTGGTAAGTATGCAGTTGTGTGTGTAGGCCCCTACAGCTCTGTGTGTGGGCTCATAAAGATTACATCTATGAAGAATTGAACTAACAAAGAAGAATTTGAGACAAATCTATGCATTTTCTTATGTTCACATAGTTTCTATGTTTTTGTCTGTTTATGGTTCATTTTTGTACATTTCTTTTGTAATTGCTTCACAAAGGTTCAATTACTATTTTATATCATGGATAATACATGTTAGACTATTTACGCACAACTCACAAGTCTATTAAGTAGGAAAACACTTTACGACTCTAACAATAAGGTTAACGGTTCGTGAAGGTCGAATTAAGCCCTAAACTAATAGAAACCTTACAACCACACTGCATAAACCCTCTAGATGCAGAAACCGGGTTCTAGCATCCCATAATATTGCCTCGGGTGAGACTGTGGTCTATGCTACGGAGATCGTTGCTGAAAGGGCCAGTAGTATAGGGATTTGTGTGTGAGCGCAACTAACTCTGAACCTGGGTCTAAGCCCCTAAAGCCAACAATTTTCTTTGGAAAAAATAAATAGAAAACAATGATTTTACAATAACAAGTTATTATATTTTAAATAAACCAAATTATATTATGTTACTAAATCTCCTTGAAAATTGAGGAAATATATATACAACCAAAATCCTAGAAAATTGAGTATTATATATTATTATATATATTATATATATATATATATATAGATATATATATATATATATATATATATATAGATATAGCCAAAATTCTAACTCATAAATCCTCTAAACTTTCTCTTATAACCAGAGATAAAAAATTGAACACCAATTATCTTACATTAAATACAAGTTACCTATATATGGCATAAACAAATTACATTATGTTTATATATAATATATATATATATATATATATATATATATATATATATATATATATAATATATATATATATATATATATATATATATATATAGTATAATATATATTAGATATATAATATATATATATAACCAAAATTTTAGGCTTAGGCTTTGAAAGGGAAATTTGATTGGCGATAATTGTGATATGAAGCCTTTGTGAAGTATATTGTTTGAGGTTCAAATCCCCTCACTAGTCATTTGGGCTATGCGTTGAGTTACATATAGGTTCACCTAAAAATATAATGGTTGTGGTCCGATTCAAATCCATATCACCTGAATACAAGTCCACTCGAATTACCAATTGTTGGAGTTTTCATTTTCCAACGCCTCATTTCCTTATGAGCTAAGTATGGTGAGTTGTAAGCTCACATAGGGACTTCCATCTATCCATTTTTTGTAGTTATCCTTATCTGACACTAGGGATCCTCCATTGCTATATAATGGAGATATTCCATGTACTTTTACATAGGATTGTGAGTAATTCAATACTCTTACATGGTATCAGAGTGGGCGATGCCTGCCCTACTGAGTTCTTTTTTGAGTTTCATAATTTTTTAAGATCTGATGGAGCATCGTGTTTGATTTTTTGAGTTTTGTAATTATTTCATGATCTGATTGATGATAACTTGGAGCTAATTTATCACGATGTCCCACCCTCCACAACTATTTTTGAGTTTAATTTTTATGATCATTGGATTATTCGGCATCAAATCTGTAGAGAGTTGTTCTTTTTCTCTTTTGGTGATCTAGCATCTATAGGTGTAGCAACTGCCTTTCTTAACGAGCAATGAAGTAGTTTTGGAACATTATTTTCTTGAGACGGTCAAGGAATCTACACCTGACCCTCTGAGAAAAATGGAAATTTTCTGGAGTAATCTTCTACGAGAATATTCCTGGGACAAGGCATTTCAATCCACGAATTTTGGAATATGTATGAAGGGTGTCATGTAGAAGCCAAACCATTAGGGATCTGAAGCACTGAGTGGTTTATTATCTGAGGCAGGATTTAAATTATTTATGTTGGATCAGAATAAGATCTCTAGAATTGCAAGTCGACCAAATGCTCAGACACATACAAAAATTTTCTACACCATGGTCATGACCCTGGATCGACATTCCCCGAATGCTTAGATTTGCAGTGCACATAAGAGAAGTTTGTGTATTGATAACACCATTTTTTGTGTCAAATACCACTCTGGTTGCTTATATTTTTGGTAAGGAGATTTGGGATTCCAGTGTCGGACTTGCAGCAACGGAACCAGAGCCTTGGCCCAGGTTCGATTCCCCAATTTGTGTTTGATGGGGGATGTTAGATTTTCACACTCGTCTTGTTGGGAATTAATCATGTGGACTAACTGCCACTATGAGATCCACCCTGGGACCACTTAAAAAGGTAATGATAATGGTTTGGAGTTTCACTATAGCCTGCGAGTTTTTGGTGTAATGGAAACCCTGACATGATATCAGAGCAAGTTTTGGATCTGAACTTGTTGCTTCCTCATAACCTACATCCAACTGTGAGGTGATTGAAGGAAATGCTCTTGTTAATTGTGATAAACATATTGATGACATAACTGCTAATGTCATTCCAAATGAAAATGTTGTGGCATCCAACTTTGAGTCTGCAAAAACAAAGATTGAGGCATCTCCACATCCTCATCAAAGGAAATCATCCAAGCATCAACATTATTGGTCAACTAGTAGTCCAACACTCAGATTGTTATAGAAGAGACATGAAAGAATGAATTATGGGCCAGTGTTGACCATTAGGATCGTTTGTCGATGGATCGATGGATGGTCATGTTGTCATTTGAAACAATGCTTAAAGATTTCATATTGTCATGTTGCATCAATTGTTCGTTGTTGATTTCCTTTGTTCCCTTAGTTGTGTTTTTTTTTTTTTTGGGGGGGGAGGGGGGGGGGGGGGAGAATTTGCTGACAATGGAGACTATTGATTCCCACTCCTTCTGCAATTATGTTTTAGGGGGGGCAAGTTAGATGGTGACAAATATTTTTGTGTTTATCAGTGTGATGTTGATGGTGTTCAAACAACTCTAGGAGTGTTTTTGTACGATGGTTGAGTTGAGTTTTCCATACTGACAAGCCTCATTGTTTGTTTGTTGGTTGATGATGTTGCTTCTGTTTGAAGCCTTTGAAGGTTTTTTGGGATAAGTTGACAGTGTTTGGCATTCACAATTTTGGTACTTCAGCATTTCGTACTTTTTCATTGGAGCAGACGTATGTTCTTGCCATTGAGTGGATCGTTATGGGATCTACAATTTCAGCGCCATGATAATTTGAGCATTGGCATCTTTCTTTATTTTTAGGGAGAGTTTTTTCCTACAAGTTTTTCTCTCTTTCTCTGCTTATGAGAATTTGTACATGGGTACCTAATCAAGCCTTGTTGTTGGGACTCATTCTTTGTTTTCTTTTTTCTTTAGTTACTCCATATGTTTCACTTAAGGGGGGGTGTTGGAGTTTGTATTTTCATACGCTTCATTTCCCTATGAGCTAAGTATAGTGAGTTATAAGCTCACATAAAGATTTGCATCTGCCTAATTGTCGTAGTTATGCTTATCTAACAAAAGAGCTCATCCAATACTATATAATAGAGATCTTCTATATACTTTTACACATTTATGAGTAATTCAATACTCTTACACCATTGCTCTTGAATTTTTATTTTTTAATTAAACTTTAAAAAAACTCCAACCAAAATCCCAAGTTTAAAAACCTCAAACTTTGTCTTTTATAATAAGAAATAAAAATCTTAACCAATTACTTACATTAAATAAAACTCTTTTATATATGGTATATTTGCCATAGACATTATATATATTATATATATATAGGTAAACAAAAGCATACCCCACCAATATTATATTTCATGGATATGTTCTAACCCATTACTTCGTGTTTGTAGTTTTTTAAATGTAAGCCGACATAACTTTATGAATCATAGGCTTCTTTTTTCCTCCTTTTCTCTCCCAAAGTCGTACCACTGTTCATTCTTTTGCTTTTCTTATCCCTTTTTATGAGCGAAGTTTTAGCTCTGCGCGCTTTCAAAGTGTTCATGGACCCACGTCCTTTTTTCACGTTTTGCTGTTGACTCCAGAGAAAACGTGTTTGTTACGTCTGGACTTGGAAATCCAAATAGTGATGCATTCTACCGGTGTTCTCGCGATTTGGGTGGAATAAAAGATTCCTGGAAGCCCGAAAATGCCGAATTAATTGCAATGTACGTTGGTCGATTGAACGTCTAACCATAGATAGCTCCATGTTCACGAAGTTGTCCAACACGGCTTTTCATCTTTTTCAGTAGATATTTTCATTCAAACTTCTTTTGAAATGATAATGGTATCCACTCATGAATGTTTTTACATCTTGGAGAATTTTATATTTTTCTTTTAATTGGTTTAGAATTTGGTAAGATTTTTTGGAATTATAAATTTGATTCGTATTTTCTTAATCATCTAAGTTTAATATCTATATAGATAGTTCTAAAAATATTTTAGTTATATCTAAAGTAAAATATAAGTTTTTTTTATTGTAGAAAGTTTTAGAAGAGCTTAGTTATCTAGAGTGTCTATTATTAGCAAATAATGCTCTGCAAATATCTTCTATAGATATTTTTTGAGAGTTTCTCTTTATTATAGATGGTTGTAGATGTAGTTAATTTGATGTCCATTACACCAGACTACTCATGAAACTAATATATTTTAATATTAAATATAAAATTCCAAACTCTTATTACATTAAATAAAAGCGATAAAAACACTGCAAAATAAATAAGAGAGTAATTAGATGGAGTATCAAATGAGAGTTTGTACACCCATAAAGTGAAAGCATGTAAATTAAAATCTAGCGTGAAATATATGTATAGTTGTTTAGAGTGGAGCTCATAGTGAGCCACTTTTCCTACATATAACTAGGAGATAACATCCTATTGGAAAAGCTAGTTGACTCAATCAACTAGCCTAGTAGAGTTGCCTCACCAAAGAATATATTATAAGTTGATCATCTTCTCAATAAAGTTGACCAAACAACTCAATTTGGTCAAGTCAGTTGAAATAGTTAAATTGTTATAATTGTTTATCCATCAATATGGATTATTTGGATCTATGTAAGTTGGTTGGTTGTTAATGATAAAAAATGGATCTTCTATTAATTAAGTGGCTCTCCAGGTGAGATACCTGGAGAGTGTACACACACTCATGCAATACACGCTTTGTTTCTATGTGGAGAATAGCCTAGTACATATAGGCTTTCACACAATGAGGTGGTTTGAACCACTCCTTGAATATTAGGATTTGAGATCTAAAGTTAGAATCTCAATCCTATCATCACTATAACATCTTTCTATGTTTAGCTTTCTCCATTATCTCCAACACTCCCCCTTAATGGAGAAAGGGTACTGAACAATAACATACGCCTGTTGGTCTAGTCTCAACTAGGCTTACAATTAAAAAACATGAAAAAACTTGGTAACATAGTTTTCATTTTAGTCTTCTTGCAGCAGAGTAATACTTGTTCATTTGTGGATGAGGCTTCATCTTCACTTTCTTTGCCATGAGGTAGTGCTGTATCTTCACCTCATTTCTTCGCCTGTGAAGGAAATCTTGAATTCTTATGCTTCTCCTTCTCATAATTATGGAAAGCTGGATAGGAGAATTTTCCTTCTCACTATTTCTGGTGTCAACCATCTGAACGCTAGTGATGATGTCTTCACCATTCATTACTGCAACTTCTGTGTTGATTTCATAAAGATGTGGTGTTTCAATCCATGCTTCAAGAAATTTCAATTCTTTTTCAAACTTCGTTACTTTTTCCTTGTTGTTGTTGGTATCATCTGCACACAGAAATATTAATGAGATCATCACAATTTAAATTTTCTCCAGCTTTGTTTTCTTCTACCACATCTTTGCAATCAGCTTCATCTGGCTCATCCCATTGATTTTCAACAATATGTTCCTCTTTACATCCTTATTGAAAAACACCTCCTGTGTCTTCAGTCTCATGTTGTTGCAGAACATATAGTATCTCTTGATAATCGTGGTCATTTATAAAACCACTATACCTTATGAAAAAAATATCCTCGAGGTCAAATATGTCTAAAAGTGTAGCCATATTGGAAAGGTCCAGCTTATCTCGCTTTGAGATTTCTTTTTGACTCCACATGGCCCTCGAGCTCCAACAACCCCGTTACCACGCAGGCGGGAAACTTCTCCCTTTGGTAGCTCCTCAACTGTAGAACCTTGTAGACTGTGGCTTCTGTGCCACACAGGTCTTAGTGCCCTCGGCTCTAGCGACGAGCAACTAAACGACCTCTCACAAGGCTGAAACACTATCAATGTCTAATTCTGATGCACATATTTATGAAGATGGGTTCAAATCAGCAAAAAATTTCACATTTTCTGTGGCATATAATAATTTAGAAGAAAATTTACCCAATTGTTTTTCAGATCTCCACAACCTGCAATTTTAGTTTCTCAAACAGTTAAATTTCCAAACAATTTAAAATTGAAAAACGACACAAATATCAGACAAATTCAATCCACCATGGATAGAACGCTACCAGGAAAAAAAAACTTCAAATGTAATGTTGTTGAAGTTTCTTCAATGGAGAAACTATTGAATTCCACCTTCTCTAGACCAACATCAGGTTTGTAAGGCACGAGAATCTCTCCCTCCTTTTCCAAAGGCAACGTTATCTTGCCAAAGACAAGCACGTCTGTAATAAGGCCAACCTTAATTTTGTAAGGAATAATGCTTCCGGGCTTGATATCATCATAAGTGTCCTTGATATCATTGTAGATTATTGTTATGGGGAATCTTCATAGTTTCAGACCCATGGGCATGAATTGCGCCCACATCAGGGATCACTCCAGAGACAAGCTTCCTGCCATCGCTCTCTACTAGATAATCAATGTCCACCAAAGGGATCAGAACAGGGTTGGGATTATTTATAAGCACATCGACAACAATTTCAGCCTTCTTCAGATTGATAGATGGAATGTAGATTCCTGTGACATCTTCTATTGGTTTTCCAAAACCAATAGCTTCCTCAATCTAAGAATTGCAAAAAATTCCAGAGATCAATTTCAAGTGTGTGGATTTCTTGACACCTGGGTCTCCAACCCTAGAAAATGATGACAATTCGTTTATGGGAATGAACTGCTGGTTCGATACCCCGAGAGACTGGAACATTGCAGAATCTACAAAGGCTCCACAAATCGCAAAACAAACACGTAGATTGATTGCACAACTGTCGCCTCAGCTGTTATACCATCGATGATCCACTACTCCACCGATAGACTCACCACCACGCTGCTCAACAATGAAGCCTACCACGCAGATGGTTGCCCAACACGTAGACGATCGCCCAACACACAGACGGTCGACGCACTTATACACCTAAAACATGTGATGCCTTAGCTCGCGCTCTTTGTTAGCACCTAAATCCGCCCTAGGCTGAAGGAAGGAAAAATTCAGGGTAACCACAAACCACGCTCAGTCTGGTAGCTAGCCCTAGCAGAACAGGAGAGGGCTCTCTCCGAGTCATGCTCAGTGAATAAACAAACGATATGGTCTGAGATGACTTACAGTGAAATATTGATTTTAGGCTAGTAAATAAATATGGATACAGGAAGCAATTTTTTTATGAATGACTGAGTTTCTGGGATGGTATGGGACCAACGGACAACAATGAGCAGAGAATTTAATACAAAGGCAAAGATTACTTCGTGAGGCAAGACAGGTGGAAAGTCTAGAAATTTAGTTTGAAATAACGCGGAAAGGAGAGATTGCTTAGGAGGGTGAAAAGGGCATAAGTACACGAATCCTTTTCAACAGAAGAAAAACACACAGTGTGAAACTTTCCCACAGGCAGAGCAATAAAAATGAATTCTACCTTATCTTACTCAGAAAATTTCACTGGAAATGAATATGAATGAACTATGAAACATAATGAAATACATATGCAACATAAAGAGACACATTTGCTACACTCACAACCACATGAATCTCATGAAACAGAGCCGTTGCCTTTCATTAATCCTTTGTCAAAATATACAATGAAGCACTGAGTTTCTCTCCCACAGTCTCCCAAAAATTACAATCAACCCAACCCTTTGCAAATGGTTTGCATACAATATATAGAATATGCCATGAGGAAATAGAATGACCAAGAGTTGGGGAGTTTCTCAAATCATTACAAAATGGAGATGGAAAGCGAACCATTAGCTACAGGTGCAGTGTTACAAAAATGACAAATGGCTTGGGTGACCGTTTTCCTTCCTTTTCCACTTGTATAGAATCCAAACTCTTTAAAATTTGCCTTAGTTGCCGAAAAAAGTAAAATGTAGATGAGCGGGCCCACTTGGCGAAAGTCCCGAATCGAAATTTCACGAAACGGAGGTGAATTTGGCCTTTTTCTCTATATGCGTCGCGCCGCTTTGGAGGCTGTTTTGAGGTACCTGCAAGAGTCCACATTGTGCCCAAGTGTGCTTGTTGGAAAGCCTGGTCTGTCTATTTTCCAACCCAAGTAGAATTTCTGAATTTGGTGCTCATTTTCTCCTCCAAATCTTCATTCTCCCAAGACTGCTTCCTGTGTGTCAAAATAGGGGCAGAGAGGTCATTTTTTGAGTGTTTTTGACCTCCTGGAGACTCAAATCATGCCCAAATTTCTTGTGCATGCACCAGTAGTTGTGATTTTGCATGCTGAATCCAAAAATGCAAGCCATTTTCAATTTGGAGCTCCCAATCCTAAGCGTCGCGCCTGTGGCGCGACGCACAGGGAGAAAAAACCTGTGTTGTGACCAAAAATTTGCCATGTGACCAAAATTGCCCCAAATTTCTTGAAGTTTGGGCTGGAGGTTCTCTAAGAGATACTATGCTGGGCCACAAAGGCTTCAGCCAAGATTCAAAGCTGATCTTGCTCCTTTTTCCTCTTTTGCCTCTTTGTCACTTTGCTCAATTTTGCATTCAAGCTCCTTATCCAAGCCTTTGAACTCATGTTCCGTGCCCTGTAATGATAAACCATCTGCCTCAGTATGGTTTGGTCCCTGTCAACCTTCTCCAGCAGTCTCTCAAGGTGGATGTTGATGCGCTCGATCCAAGACTCTCGGTCATTGTTAATCTCTTGCTCTAATGGAGTGAGCTCAATCCTCCTATGTTGGGCAGCTTGGTGATTCTCACAGATGTTTTGCAGCTCCATGATCTCATGCTGGTCCTCAAGCTGTTTGTTCCTCTGCTCCAAATACCTGATAATCCATTTGGCCCTCTCCAAATTGAGTGACAAGTCTTGGATCTTCGTTTTCTGCTCTTGGATGGTTCTCCTAAGTTTGGCACTCTCCTCATCTGCATCATCATCATGAATGAGGATGCAGTCGGCCTCTTGTTCACCTGATGGCCCCTCGTCCTGCATGGGCCTCTTTCCCTTGTCCTGTACCTGCGTTGCCGATGTTGGAAGGGAGGGCCCCTTCCACCCCGTGTGGAGATAACACTCGCTTTGCTGCTGCAAACAAATGCCTACTGCCTCTCTAATAGGTGATGAATACTGGCATAGTAGTGGTCTCATGGCGCTCATACTGTTGAGAAGGACCACCTATCAAATGTTCCACCTCTGATAATACTTGTGAAGTGCTAAAGAGGTCACGGTAGATGAGGTCCTCCCAAGTAATTCCCTGTAATCCCAGCTAATGATCCACCAAAATCTTAATAAGAGCAAAGTGATAAACACTATTAAGTTGCTGCTGAGGGGTCTTATGCTGCATGAAGGTGTTCATCCTCTCTATGCTCCTGCAAATGAAATATGGGATGTTCATCATCCGTACCCTGGTAAAATGCATGAGCAACCTGATTTGATAGGCATATAGTCGAGCGAACCTCCCCTCACAGCTGAAATACTTCATGATCAATTTCATGAGCGGGGCATATTCATCTCTCAAATATCTAAATGGAAAGACTCTTTTGAGCTCCTCAGGAATCTGGCCTTAATGTAAGGCTCATAGTGCTGCCTATCCACCTTCTATTTCTTGTGCCACTGTTCTCCAACATTTGATATGTCGGTTGCCAATGAGATAGTTTCGGGTGTCAATGTGAAGGTGACCCCGACCAAGATAGACTGACCTCCATGTAGGTGAAGCACAAAAAGACGGGCCAACTCATGATGAACTCTAACATTAGCCACCCTTTGACAAAATTAAAAAATGATAGATGCTAGAATCATGACATAGCAAGAGGGCAAGCCTGCAATTCAATGAGGGTAGTTGGCTCATCCCTAACATGTTTTCCACTCTTGTGATGTCTCCTAGGAGCATGTTCTTCCAAGGATGAATCACTTTGTGTCTCCATCTCATACTCTGATGAATGCTCAGATGCCATGACTGTTGTGTGTACCATACTTGGGTTGCCCTTTGATGATGGTGTGGAACTAGGTGTTGTTGTTATATCTGCCACCAAGGGGAATAATGAAAAAAGGGAGTATTAGGAGGGGAGTAATATGATGGGAATAGGGGTTATTGGGAGAAGTTTTGTTTAGGGATATGTAGGAGGGTTTGGGGATTTGATAAGGTAGGGTTTTGGGGTCTTGATTGACCAAAGAGTGGAGGGATAGGGGATAGGGTTTGGTAGTGTTTTAGGGTAGGGATAATAGGAAAAATGAGAAAGGGGGGATAGGGAAAAATGGCAAGAAAGGGAAAAATGAGGGGTGAAAACGGGGCCTTGGCCCTAACACCACAATTTTGTAACCCTAGCAACCATGGCTTTGATGTTTTTTTAGTGGTTGGTTTTATGACTTTAGTTGCAATTAAACATAGCCATGAACCACCATAACATTCACAAAATTTGATGAGCAAGCCATGATATAGAGCCTACCTGTCAGTTTGAGGGGTTTCACAGGCAACTTGAGGCAATTTGGCATGCTTTTGGGCCTTTGTGGGTGTGCGCCACGCAGCAAACCCAGTACGTTGCGCTCTTTATATGTGTCGCGCCCTTGTAATTTTTCCATTGTGGGGTCATGCTCTATGCGCCGCACCCTCTATGTGCGTCGCGCCCCTCTGTGTGTGTGCCGCACTCTGGAAAACGCCTCCAATCTCACTCCAAACACGCACTTTGCTCTCCCAATGACTTTGCAATGTTTCTCTATGACCTTGACTTGCACAATGACTTTGTTAGCTTGTGAAAATTTCTATATAAAGACTTTGAAGTCGTGGGTTTGATTTTTCTTCTCCAAAAACCCACTTTGCTAATGTTTCATTTTGGATTTTTTCACTAAGTTAATGCAACACTGAATTTCACTTTCCCTTTGAATTTTTAGCTAGAATGATGAAATTTGTGGCACTCTTTGCAAGGGTTGCATGACATGGTGTTTGGCCAAGGAAACCATGACTACACCTGAAGAAATCAACTGGAGACGTTTTTGAAAATTATCACAAATGACACACTGTTTGACTTCTCTTCAAAATAGAGTTTTGAAGAACAGTCGAAGTCTGTCAACATGACGGTGAAAATATTTGAATCACAACTTTGTAGGGGCCTCCCTCTAGCCTGCATGGCTCTATTGGTCATGTTTGAAGACCAAATTGACTAATCCCTAGACCTAATGATTGAAAATGACTTTTGTCCATTAAAGGACCAAACCTTAACTGTCATGGACTTTAGTGAACATTGACAAAAGACCTAAGCCAGCAGGAGCCAGACATGAGCGGAAATGACTAGCATGACCTTTTCCGTCAGATTATGGCATGCCCCTAGTGGAATGCAGTTGAGTGAATGGAGAGGGACTCCTAAAAATGAAATGCAGAAAGAATTTTGATCTCTGACGGAGGACTGACAAGACCGACTCTAACATTGGCTCCAATGGGGGATGGTAGCTCCTTGGAGGTGCCAAGAACAACAGATCTCTGGAAGAGTTAGACAGTGCCTTCATCCATTGGGCTATGGAGTCATTATTTCGACAAACAACACAAGACTTTGACACATTTATTGACTAAAACTTGACTCAAACTGACTCAATGCAAAAGGAAATAAATCATGACTAACTTAACTAAAACAAGAACTTACAAAACTTGTTTCAATGGCAATAGTCCATAAAGATTCGAGGGTTTCAAATCATGATGACAGCCACCTGCGTACTAATGCAATATGTACAGTCATGTGTAATGTGTATTCCAATGTAACCAATCAAGTAGATGCCTACTCGATTGATTCTCCTTATCAGATCTTCTGGTCAACAACAGATACTGGTAACTGGGCATCCAAAAACATAATTGACCATGATCTCCTTCATCATTGAATACTGCAATAATCACCTTCACTGCTGACTGCAACAAATCTGCCATTGGATCCTGAAAAACATGGATATTTACCTCCTGTTGAGGAAACAAGATGTCTTTTTCTTTTGGTTCTAATCTTCCTTCATAATGTACTTCAGAAAAAGTATGGTCCTGGTCCTCAAAATTTTTTGAACAAGTGGATGAACAAATCTCCTTTTCAAAGAACATCTCAAAACATGAGACATATGAGGAGGAATCTAAAAGGGAATCCTGAATGGTCTAATCTTCTGAAGTCTGAATATATCGTAGGTCATCTTCATATGATATGATAGCCAATTTCTCATTACATTCATCGCATTCATCAATCATGAGAAAAGAAACTTCAGATGTTTCTTGAAACCTAAAAATAACATTTCTATCATCTACCATAAATTCATCCAAACGAACTTTTTCACTTGGTTGAGCAAAGATCTCATCTTGTTGTTCATGAGCTGACTGGATTACCTCTTCATGAAGACTGTGTTCTGATGACATGAGAACATTTGGATCCAAAACTCTGTCCTCTTCATCCCATATGATTTCAGCAGCAGAGTTCTCTTCCATGGGACTTAGTACAAGGTTTTCTTGGTCATCACAATGTGAATCTACATCTGAAATGGCTGTCTTAACATTATCACATTCTGAATTTGAAACTTGATTTCTCTGCATGCTGTCTTCTTCTATGGACAGATCTGAAATGACACTTTTTCTTTCATCACTTTCAGCCATATGGAACTCTTCAACCGGCTGATCTATTTCATGTAATTCATGTTGACTGTCAAGATGCAAAATTCCTTCATTTTCCACCGTATAATGATCTTGATTCTGCTGCAAAGTTTCCTGAGCATCTTGATGGGACTCCTCTAGTTTCTCTTCATGTTGCTGAAATGGATTCTCGTAGAAGGCTTCCATGATCTCATCATCCATAAAATTATCATCCTCATAATATTTTTCAAGGCTCTCAATAAAACCATAAGCATGCTTGCAACAGTCATGAACTAGATTTAATGATGGATAAGAGTCTTTATATCTCTCAATGAACATGGCACGAAAATCCTTTAGACAGTAAATACAAGCAGCGAGCAATTTTTCATACCAAGATTGGGCTTCACCTTCTAGAGTGGCCATGAATATCTTCATTAAGCAATCTTCAGGAAAATCAACCTTTAACTTATGAATATGCATGTGAAATTGAACTAGATGTAAAGCAGCGTCCTTCTTACCATCATCTTTAAACGTAGGCAGATTCCTTGACCAATCTGCCTTCAGAATTTTATTTGGAAAACCTGGGATGTGATCTGGGCTCATGGGAGCGTATCTTCTTGCAATCCGCTGCATTTTAAAAAATCTCAAAGCTACTGATCCCTTTGCAATGGAGTCACCGTGAAGCACCGGTTGCTGGATTCTTCAG
This sequence comes from Pinus taeda, assembly GCA_000404065.3. Classification (NCBI taxonomy): domain Eukaryota; kingdom Viridiplantae; phylum Streptophyta; class Pinopsida; order Pinales; family Pinaceae; genus Pinus; species Pinus taeda. The sequence goes on from APFE031038551.1 coordinate 47,446, forward strand.
TGAAAGGAGTCGCCAGGTGAATGATTTCAATTGTCTTCTTATGTCTGATCGTTGTTCACCATCAACCATCAGATCTGAGCTTGATAGATGTACTGGGGCAAAACAATCTTCAAGCAAAACATTTGTCCCTAGTGGAGTCGCCACTATGTTAGCACCTAAATCCGCCTTAGGCTGAAGGAAAGAAAAATTCAGGGTAACCACAAACCACACTCAGTCTGGTAGCTAGCCCTACCAGAACAGGAGAGGGCTCTCTCCGAGTCACGCTCAGTGAATAAACAAACGATATGGTCTGAGATGACTTACAGTGAAATATTGATTTTAGGCTAGTAAATAAATATGGATACAAGAAGCAATTTTTTTATGAATGACTGAGTTTCTGGGATGGTATGGGACCAGCGGACAGCAATGAGCAGATAATTTAATACAAAGGCATAGATTACTTCGTGAGGCAAGACAAGCGGAAAGTCTAGCAATTTAGTTTGAAATAACGCGGAATGGAGAGATTGCTTAGGAGGGTGAAAAGGGCATAAGTACATGAATCCTTTTCAACAGAAGAAAAACACATAGCGTGAAACTTTCCCACAGGCAGAGCAATAAAAATGAATTCTACCTTATCTTACTCAGAAAAATTCACTCGAAATGAATATGAATGAACTATGAAACATAACAAAATACATATAAAACATAAAGAGACACATTTGCTACACTCACAACCACATGAATCTCATGAAATAGAGCCTTTGCCTTTCATTAATCCTCTGTCAAAATATACAATGAAGCACTGAGTTTCTCTCCCACAGTCTCCCAGAAATTACAATCAACCCAACCCTTTGCAAATGGTTTGCATACAATATATAGAATATGCCATGAGGAAATAGAACGACCAAGAGTTGGGGAGTTTCTCAAATAATTACAAAATGGAGATGGAAAGCCAACCATTAGCTACAAGTGCAGCGTTACAAAAATGACAAATGGCTTGGGTGACCGTTTGCCTTCCTTTGCCACTTGGATAGAATCCAAACTCTTTAAACTTTGCTTAGTTGCCGAAAAAGGTAAAATGTAGATGAGCGGGCCCACTTGGAGAAAGTCGCGAATCGAAATTTCGCGAAACGGAGGTGAATTTGGCCTTTTTCTCTATATGCGCTGCACCACTTTGGAGGTTGTTTTGAGGTACTTGCAGGAGTCCAAATTGTGCCCAAGTGTGCTTGTTGGAAATCCTAGCCTGTCTACTTTCCTACGCAAGTGGAATTTCTGAATGTGGTGCTCATTTGCCCCTCCAAATCTTCATTCTCCCAAGACTGCTTCCTGTGTGTCAAAATAGGGGCAGAGAGGTCATTTTTTGAGTGTTTTTGACCTCCTGGAGACTCAAATCATGCCCAAATTTCTTGTCCATGCACCAGTAGTCATGATTTTTCATGCTGAATCCAAAAATGTATGCCATTTGCAATTTGGAGCTCCCAATCCTAAGCGTCACGCCAGTGGCGCGGCACACAAGGAGAAAAAACCTATGTTGTGACCAAAAATTTGCCATGTGACCGCTGGAGGTTCTCTAAGAGGTACTATGTTGGGCCACAGAGGCTTCAGCCAAGATTCGAAGCCGATCTTGCTCCTTTTGCCTCTTTTTCCTCTTTTCCGCTTTGCTCAATTTTTCCTTCAAGCTCCTTATCCGAGCCTTTGAACTCATGTTCCGTGCCCTGTAATGATAAACCATCCACCTTAGTATGGTTTTGTCCCTCTCGGCCTTCTCCAACAGTCTCTCAAGATGGATGTTGATGCACTCGAGCCAAGACTCTCGGTCATTGTTAATCTCTTGCTCTAATGGAGTAAGATCAATCCTCCTATGTTGGGCAACTTGGTGATTCTCACGGATGTTTTGCAGCTCCATGATCTCATGCTGGTCCTCAAGCTATTTGTTCCTCTGCTCCAAATACCTGATAATCCATTTGGCCCTCTCCAAATTGAGTGACAAGTCTTGAATCTCCGTTTTCTGCTCTTGGATAGTCCTCCTAAGTCTGGCACTCTCCTCATCTGCATCATCATCATGAATGAGGATGAAGTCAGCCTCTTATTCTCCTGATGGCCCCTCTTCATGCATGGGCCTCTTGCCCTTGTCCTGTACATGTGTTGCCGATGTCGGAAGCGAGGCCCCTTCCACCACGGGTGGAGATAACACTCGCTTTGCTGCTGCAAACAAATGCATACTGCCTCTCTAATAGGTGATGAATACTGGCATAGTAGTGGTCTCATGGCACTCAGACTGATGAGAAGGACCACCTATCTCATGTTCTGCCTCTGATAGTACCTGTGAAGTGCTGAAGAGGTCATGGGAGATGAAGTCCTCCCAATTAATGCCCTGCAATCCGAGCTGATGATCCACCAAAATCATAATAAGAGAAAAGTGATAAACACTATTAAGTTGCTGCTAAGGGGTCTTCTGCTGCATGAAGGTGGTCATCCTCTCTATGTTCCTGCAAATGAAATATGGGATGTTCATCATCCGTACCCTAGTAAAGTGCATGAGCAACATGATGTGATAGGAATATAGTTGAGAGAACCTCCCCTCATAGCTGAAATACTTCATGACCAATTTCATGAGCAGGGCATATTCATCTCTCAAATATTTGAATGGAAAGACTCTTGTGAGCTACCTCAGGAATCTGGCCTTAATGTAAGGCTCATAGTGCTACCTATCCACCTTCTGTTTCTTGTGCCACTGTTCTCCAATATTTGGTATGCCAATTGCCAATGAGATAGTTTCGGGTGTCAATGTGAAGGTGACCTCGACCAAGATAGACTGACCTCCATGTAGGTGAAGCACAAAAAGACGGGCAAACTCATGATGAACTCTAACATTAGCCACCCTTTGACAAAATTCAAAACATGATAGATGCTGGAAGCATGACATAGCAAGAGGGCAAGCCTGCAATTCAGTGAGGGTAGTTGGCTCATCCCTAACATGTTTGCCACTCTTGTGATGTCTCCTGGGAGCTTGTTCTTCCGAGGATGAATCACTTTGTGTCTCCATCTCATACTCTGATGAATGCTCAGATGCCATGACTGTTGTGTGTACCGTACTTGGGCTGCCCTTTGATGATGGTGTGGAACTAGGTGTTGTTGTGATATCTACCACCAAGGGGAATAATGAAAAAAGGGAGTATTAGGAGGGGAGTAATATGATGGGAATAGGGGTTATTGGGAGAAGTTTTGTTTAGGGATATGTAGGAGGGTTTGGGGATTTGATAAGGTAGGGTTTTGGGGTCTTGATTGACCAAAGAGTGGAGGGATAGGGGATAGGGTTTGTATTGTTTTAGGGTAGGGATAATAGGAAAAATGAGAAAGAGGGGATAGGGAAAAATTGCAAGAAAGGGAAAAATGAGGGGTGAAATCGGGGCCTTAGCACTAACACCACAATTTTGCAACCCTAGCAACCATGGCTTTAATGATTTTTTAGTGGTTGGTTTTATGAGTTTAGTTGCAATTAAACATAGCCATGAACCACCATAACATTCAAAAAATTTGATGAGCAAGCCATGATATAGAGCCTACCTATCGATTTGAGGGGTTTCATAGGCAACTTGAGGCAATTTGGCACGATTTCGGGCCTTTGTGGGTGTTCGCCACGCAGCAAACCTAGTACGTCGGGCTCTTTATATGCATCGGGCCCTTGTAATTTTTCCAATGTGGGGTCGCGCTCTGTGCGCCGTGCCCTCTATGTTCACCGCGCCCCTCTGTGTGTGCACTGCGCTCTGGAAAACGCCTCCAATCTCACTCCAAACACGCACTTTGCTTTCCCAATGACTTTGCAATGTTTCTCTATGACCTTGATTTGCACAATGACTTTGTTTGATTGTGGAAACTTCTATATAAAGACTTTGAAGTTGTGGGTTTAATTTTTCTTCTCTAAAAACCCAGTTTGCTAATGTTTCATTTTGGCTTTTTTCACTGGGTTAATGCAACACTGAATTTCACTTTCCCTTTGAATTTTTAGCTAGAATGATGAAATTTTCGGCACTCTTTGCAAGGGTTGTATGACATGGAGTTTGGCCAAGGAAACCATGACTACACCTTAATAAATCAACTGGATACTTTTTTGAAAATTATCACAAATGACACATTGTTTGACTTTTCTTCAAAACAAAGTTTTTAAGAACAGTCGAAGTCTGTCAACATGACGATGAAAATATTTGAATCACAACTTTGTAGGGGCCTCCCTCTGGCCTGCATGGCTCTATTGGTCATGTTTGAAGACCAAATTGACTAATCCCTAGACCTAAAGACTGAAAATGACTTTTGTCCATTAAAGGAACAAACCTTGACTGTCATGGACTTTAGTGAACATTGACAAAAGACCTAAGCCAGCAGGAGCTAGACATGAGGGGAAATGACTGGCATGACCATTTCCGTCAGATTATGGCATGCCCCTAGTGGAATGCAGCTGAGTGAATGGAGCGGGACTCCTAAAAATGAAATGCAGAAAGAGTTTTGATCTCTGATGGAGGATTGACAAGATCGACTCTAACACTCTCCACCGTGAAGCTCTGTTACCATGAAAAAAATGGATGTTCTATTAATTAAGTTGCTCTCCAGGTGAGATACCTAGAGAGTGTACACACACTGATGCAATACATGCTCTATTTCTATGTGGAGAACATCCTAGTACATATAGGCTTTCACACAATGAGGTGGTTTGAACCACTCCCTAAATATTAGGATCTGAGATCTAAAGTTAGAATCTCAATCCTATCATTATTATAACAGCTTTCTAGGTTTATCTTTCTCCATTATGTCCAACAGTTAAGGATGTTATGAATAGTTAATTCATAAATAAATAATGAATAATAATTAATTAATTAAGTAATTAATTATTTTAATTATTATTAAATTATAAAGGTCTCTGGTCTTGACCACTCACTGCCTATTTAGGCATAACAACTCGAGGTTTGTGAATAATCATCATAAATATATATATATATATATATATATATATTATTACAATTCATTTAATTGTGTCTTCTACAATTAAAGTTTCAGTTATTTGGTTTATGTTCCCTATAGTGGTATCAAAGCGTGTTGATTCTCGAAACGCACCTGCACTATGTCATTCCACTGCATCATTGTCACTCTGCCATTCTGCCTTACACCATGACTCTTCTTCTATCGAACCCTCATGCCCAACAATGTATTGCTTCCATTCTGACCATTATTCCCTCTCGTCAACTTTCGCTGCAACCCATGCTCCTCCCCTACTGAGACCTTCCATCGCCACTCATTCCTTTCCACTACACATTGTCTATTATCTTTCGAATTGACCCATGTTTTCTCCACCCCAATCCAAGGGTTAAATTTGATGGGTCACCCTATCCAGGGGTTTATTTTTGAAGTGCCCTTCATATGACTTTAAATATTTATTTTTACAAGTTTTTTTTTTTGTTTTTAACTTCTGCTAATCATATTCATAATTGCTTTCATATTAAAATAGTGAATGTAGGTAACTAAATTAGACAATTAAATTTAACTTAACAAAAATTGAAACACACATACCAGGTTTTCCATTTAAGTCACTTCAATGCCAATCCAATAAAAGAATAATATGTGTGATATACGTTTCAAACAAAAAAACATAATGTGCATGAAATATGTAAATGTTTAAAAAAATACATTCAATATCATCATGTACAAAAACTAAATTTTGGAGAGTTTCACCAAACAAAGTAATTGTCAAAATAAATACATGTTAGGGCCATAAGGATTTGTAAAAGAAAAAAAAGAAAAAAAAAACAAACTACATACTTGACCTTCTTCTAAAACATCTTCAAATATTCAACAGTGTCATCTAGCATGTTTGTAATGTTTGTTAGCTGCATTAAGTCCAAAAGTGAAAATTTATAATTATTAATGACCTGCAAATTGTAACAACTTTTACAAACATTGAGTTCACCTACAATCTAGGCATACCACATTCAAAATATTAAGCTCCAATTTTCTTATTTTTCATATTTCGTACAAATTATTCCATCACTTATGGGTGTTTTTTGGACATGCAAATATGCTAGTATAGATGTTCACCTACAATCTAGGCATACCACATTCAGAATATTAAGCTCCAATTTTCTTATTTTTCATATTTCGTACAAATTATTCCATCACTTATGGTTGTTTTTCGGACATGCAAATATGCTAGTATAGATATGGTTTGTATTTGTGAGAAAATCCTATAAAAAAACAAATATTATGACCTTTACAACATAATTTTCCAAAAAAAAAAACATTTTTCTCAAGCAAATAATTACACTTCTCCATCAAAGATTAAACATCTAAGCATAACCTAATGAAATTATATAAACTTCCAAATGTATAAATTTAAAATTTCTTTCCATCATTAATTCAAAAAATCATATAACAAAATGAAAAATTGTATTTTGATAAAAATATTATGTAGTAGAATTCCTTTGATAGTTAGGGTCAAATAAAGTTCAAGTTCTAAAATGGTTAGACTTATTTTTCAAATATTAATTCATGTTGGGAAATATTCAGACAGATGCATTGAAATGTTGTGTGGTAAAATATTTTTTCAAGAAATACTATGCAATCGTGTGGGAAATACATAAAAAAAATTATGTGAGGAAAAATGAGGCTTCATTTTTTGAAAGACCATCATTCCGTTTTCTAACTCTGCATACACTCTTTTTCAGTTGGGTCATTATTTCCTCTATATTGCTCTTTCCGTAGGTGCTTACTCACTTATCCACTCAATTCGATGTTACTTTGAAGGCTGTTAGTTGATGAGGAATGCACAAATCTATTAAATGAAATGGACAAACCAGGCCTACTATCTAGAATGTAGAGAAGATCCACTAAATATGACTCAGCAGCCAGCTTCCATGGGGATGGAGAGCCCAAAAATGCACAAAACTATTAAATGAAATGGACAAACCCAACCTATTATCTAGAATGTAGAGCAGATCGACTACTAAATATGACTCAGCAACCAGCTTCGATGGGGATGGAGAGCCCAAAATCCAACCTCTAGGACCTCGAATCCATTTCTACGGGGGAGCCGAGCCGAGTAGTGCAGGAAACCATGTAGCTCCTTAGTTTTGCCAAGGTTCAAATCCAAGGAAGTCCCAATGCCTCTGTTGGTGATCTAATCTTGAAGCTAGTTGAAAAAATCTTACTAAGTATTATGTGAATGGGAAACAAGAATAAATTTATGTATTTAAAATTAGTTTCTTCAATATATAATTCAACCCTTTCCTTGAGCCTCTGAAGCAACCCATGCCTTACCCTACTCTGCCTCGTACAATAACCAAACAAATTCAAGGCATAATAGTCATTATAATTATAATTATAATTAGTGTGCAAGTTGCAATTAACTATAATATCAAGAAACACGATTTATATTCATCACTTTCATTACCCTAGTTCATCCTTACTAGGTTCCACCAACCTAGACATTGTTGAAGTCATCTTGTCCTTGTCTTCTCTGTCTTCTCTGTGACGAAATTCAATCTGCCCTCATTCCTCTACATTAAAGCCTTTATGATAATGAAGAACTGCCATTTCCAACAAAATATATATGTAGATTCCATGTGGGAGAAATATAAGTATTTGATATATATATAATATATTAGTAATATAATAAATATATATATATATATATAGTATAAATATATATATATATATAAATATAAAACCGGTAAATTTTTTATACACCCGTCATTATGACATTTTGAAAAATTATCAGCAAGTCAATAATTACGTGTTTATTTTGAAATAACTCGTATTTGAGGACTAAGAAAAGGTAAAACATGCATACAGGTGTCAATTTTAAAGCCTGTCCCAATCATTCGTTATCTCCCAACCAAATTTTGTCTATGCGTGTCATAATCCCTACAACGATAAAACCGGTTTCTCTACCACCGTCCTTGCCGACACCATGTTGTCTACCACCTATCAACTCATCATTGTCCACCATGGTCTGCCTTCACTCCATTTCTCCAACCAGTTCTCATCACCTCCATCCCCTGTTTGGCTACCTTCTCTGATCGTGCTGACAAGCCATCTTTCAACCGGTCCAATTGAACCATCACATTGTGTTGGGTGGTGACTAACATTAACCAAGTTTATTAATTATATAATTCTAATAATTCTAATATATTTATTATTAAAATTATATAATTAAGTAATTAAAATTTAAAATAATAATAATAATAATGTTATTATTGTTTAATTTAAAAAAATATTATTTAAATAAAAAAAATTGGTTCTGTTAGGAAAAAAATAAAACTAAAATGGGGATTAATAATGATGACACCAATTAAAAAAAAAATCACATCGCCTTGACAACGTTGAAAAGAACGAATAATTTGGAGAGAGCCAAAATAAGCTAATTGCGACTTAAGAAGGAATGAAAAACAATATTAAAAAAGTAAATAACAATGAGAAAATGTTGCTAGGCATATAGGCCCAATTAATGAGAGGATTTAACCCAGTTTTTAATCTCTTAATTACTCAAGAACCAACACAAAGACACAAGACTCTAGGAGGTGAAGATATTCCAAATCATGAAATTCTTCAAATGCCACAAATTCACTTGCAAGGAAGTGAGCACTATACAAAATTTCCAGAAAATGACTATGAACTTATTAAAATAGAATTACCGAAGTATGACGGTAAATATAATAAAGGCGTTATTGTGTGGGTTTATAAAATGGAAGCCATCTTGGAGTCAAACCTGCTAATAGGTGAGCGAGAGAAGATCATGAACGCATCCAACAACTTGGAAGATGAAGCATATGGTTGGCTCCTATGGTGGTCCAAAAAATGTGAAGCTCATTCATTCCTTTGGAAAAAATTGTGGATGCACTGCTAAAAATGTTTCATGACGAAGAAGAAGATGATATTTACAAAAAATCCATTCATCTCAAGCAAAAAGGGTCTGTAAGCGAATACACCCACGAATGGGAAGTATTATTTGTAAGACAAAGAGGATTTTCTGATGAAGAACTACTAAAAATATATAAATGTGGACATAAGGAATATATCCGAGTAGAATTGAAGTTGTACAAGCCCAAAACCATTGAAGAAGCATGACATGCAACAATAATTATTGAGCAAAAATATAAATTCCATAAAACACCATATGCAAGTAATGAAAAGTCAAATAATTAATCAAAAGGGAAGCCAAGTAAGTCTTCTTTAAAAAAGACTAGAAAATACATTCCACCCCCATTGTGAGAAGGAGGAAACCAACAATCAAGTTCTGAGAAGCAAAGAGATGGAAAATGTCCTGGAGCGAGTTCATATAGATGTGTGTGGACCATTCTCTATAGCCTCCACCTTTAAAAAAAGGTATTATGTTATTTTTATTGATGATTTTTCTTGTAGATGTTAAATCTACTTCATGAAGAAGAAGGATCAAACCTTCTCAAGGTTTTGTGAGTTCAAAGCCTTGGTTGAGAAAGAATCTGGAAAGAAAATAAGGGCCTTGCTAAGTGACAATGGTGGAGAGCAAGTCTCCCAACAGTTTAAGGAATTCTATGCAACAGAAGGAATTAAACGGGAGTTGACAGCACCCCATAACCAACAATAGAATGGGGTGGCTGAAAGGAAGAACAGATTTATTGTGGGAGTAGCTCGGGCAATGTTGCATTACCAAAGCCTACCACTTCATTTGTGGGCTGAGGCATGCAATACAACAGTATACTTGCAAAATAGAAGCCCACATCATATACTGGGGATGAAGACACCAGTGGAGGCCTTTTATGGGAAGAGACCAGATGTGAGTCACTTGAGGATCTTTGGATCGTGGTTTTATTGCCATGTGACCAAAGATGCATGGAAGAAGCTAGAGCCAACAACTGAGTTGGGGATACTTGTGGGGTACACTGATACACCCCACAACTATCGGGTGTTCTTGCCTACTAGTCAGAGGAAAGTGGTACATAGAGATCTGAAGTACGATGAGAAGAAAGCCATGCGAGTTTCCCTTGAGAGGGAGCTCAAGTTGCATGTAGAGGAGGAACTTTTATTTCCTAAGGAGGAGGAGCCTCAGACTGATGCAGAGTAGCCACATGCAGAGGATCCAAGAGTGGAGACATCCACTCATGCAGAGTCTTCTAGATATGGGTGTAAACACTCAAGGGAAGTTGACAGATTGGTGATGGACGCGAGAGAGAATGTGGGACAACCATCTTCTCAGTGCATACAAAGGAGATCACCCGAGCGGTACACTGGTTACATGGCCCTGGTTGGGGAGTGTGTAGATACCAAACCATCTTCCTTCGAGGAAGTAGTGTAGCAGCGAGTTTGGGTTGATGCTATGGTGGAGGAGTATGACTCCATAGTTCGAAACAGTGTTTGGGATGTTGTCTGAAGACTGGAGGACAAGTGAATGGTGAGTTCCCGATGGCTTTACAAGGTAAAGCAAGTAGCTAATGGGAGTGTGGAGAAACATAAGGCAAGGTTTGTTGCCCGTGGTTTCTCACAGGTCGAGGGGATCGACTATGATGAGACCCTTGCTCTTGTAGCAAGGTACTCATCTATCATATCAATGTTGGCACTATCAGCATAGATGGGTTGGAATATCCATCAGATGGATGTGAAGACTACATTCCTCAATGGCAAGATTGAGGAAAAGGTGTACATAGAGCAGCCTGAAGGTTTTGAGACCTTCAATCATGAGTTGCATGTGTGCCAAATCAAGAGAGCTTTGTATGGGCTGAAGCAAGCACCTCGTGCTTGGTACACCAGGATCAACAACTATTTCACTAGGTTGGGCTTCACAAAGAGTGAAGCAGATGCAAACCTTTACCACATCATGGTAGAAGGTAAGCCATTGATCATTGTTCTTTATGTTGATGATCTGATATTGACAGGTGATGATTAGTTGATCAAGTCTTGCAAGGAGGACCTTGCAAGAGAGTTCGCAATGAAAGATATGGGTCTTATGCACTACTTTCTAGGCATGGAAGTGTGGTAGAAGGATCGGGAAGTGTTTGTGTCTCAAGGCATGTATGCCAATGAAATACTCAGGCGATTCCACATGGAGAAGTGTAAGCCCATGCAGACTCCTCTAGCAGGTAAATGGAGGAAGGAGGATGCTACTTCAGGTGAGGTAGTAGCCGCTACTGTTTATTAGCAGCTTGTGGGTTCATTGATGTATTTAGTGAACGCATGACCAGATTTTTGCTTCGTGGTGAACCAGCTGAGTCAAGCTATGGTTTAGCCTACCAAGTTGTTTTGGAAGGCAATGAAGCATGTGCTGAGATACCTTATAGGCACATCTCAGTATGGATTATGGTATAGATGGACAGAGGGAGTGAAGCTTCACTGCTTCACAGATGCAGAATGGGCAGGGAGTCCATCAGACCAGAAGAGTAATTCAGGAGGTTTTCAACCTTGGTTTATTCTTGGTACAGTAGGAAACAGAGGTCAGTTGCACTTATCTCAGTAGAGGTTCAATACATGGCTACTAGTCAGGTAGCATGTGAGGCCATTTGGATGCAGAAAATTCTAGTTGGATTGTTTGGTTAGAGGATGGATCCAACTGTGATCTATTGTGATAATCAGAGTTGTATCAAACTCTCTGAGAATCCAGTATTTAATGACAGGTCCAAGCACATCGATATCCAGTATCATCATCTTCGAGACTGTGTGGTGAAGAGGATCATATTGTTTGCGTATGTTTTGACCGAGGAGCAAGATGTAGATATTTTGACTAAGGCGTTGTCAAAATGCAAATTCAAGTTCCATAGAGATAGGATTGAGGTGATAGATAATCATTTTCTTATTGGGAGGGAGCGTTGAAAATAGCAACAAGAAATGCTAAATATAGAAGTGCTAAAAATAGCATTGCTATAAATAGCATTTCAGGATACATTCCAATTTTAGTTAGTCCCTAAACTAAAATTGAGAATTAAAATTCGAATTTGATCTTAGTAGCTGTTTGAAAAATAATTAATCAATTCATCTTGAGTTAATTAGTTGGAGAAAATCAAACATGAAGTATATGTGAAGATATGCAATAGTTTTCCCTTTGATTGAGGAAGTATCCCTTGATTAAGGAGATCAGGATGAGTTGTACTTTGAGTTGTAATTAGTTAGCACAGTTAATCGAGTTAAGTTCAGTTAGATTAGTTCCAATAGTATGTGAAACTAATTGTGAGTTCAATTAGTTAATGCATGCATGCATGTAACTATTATACTTCAGATAACTGAGTATTCTCTCATAAATAACTCATGCATGTTAGTTCATTCAGAGACCCAGTTGAGATCAGATGATAGGATAATGTACTATCAGTTGTAGGAATACTCAATTTAGGATATCGTTTGCATGCAAAAGGAATTCATTCCTTTGAGATTGCGCAATTAATTTTGAGTTTGGTGAGTTGTGTGAGAGGTTAATTCACACAGGTGGCAGTCAGAGGACGCAAGAGAAACTGCACAAGGAAATAGGAGGCTTGGAGGACTGAGGGAAGGCATATGTTGTTGGGTGCCACACAAGTTCTAGGTGGGTGACCAACTTTGGCTACATCTGCAAAAGTAATTCCTCATTGGGCCCCACTACAATCTTCAACTACTCTAATATGGGCCATGCAATATCACCAAGGTTATAGGGGGCAATGCCTTCTAGCTCAACATTCCACTGTTCCTTTTCTTTCACCTAGTATTCATTGTGGACCTCCTTCGGCCATACTTTCCACCATTGCTGGACACATTCGACATTGCAGAACAACTCACACCAAATAAGTTAAACCTAGACTACACGGAACAAGCCAAAACTAATTAGGTCATGTACACACAAATCAAGAACACTCGCAACAGAGGATCTAACTATATCGAGTTGTCAAAGCAGGCCAATTGCTTCACCAGGGACAAGGTTCAAAAAAAATTTCCTCACCTCATGACGACTCTGAAGGAAATGGGGACCATTTCGTCCTAAGGAGGGAGGATTGATCCAGGTGGATATTGGTTGCCACCAACCTATTCCACCTAGACCTCCAATTGGTTTCATTAATTTCCTGGTGTTGGGCATGGACCAACCTAGTCCAAGTTTTGGGTAAAAGACCCCGCGAAAGAAGGATCGGACCGCGTAGAGTTGGCGAAGGTATATTCATCGCGTAGACTTTTAGGGATTTTGGGATGGGATAAAACCCTTATTTTGTAACGGGTATCGGGAAGTAGTCCTTGTTTTATGGATCCATGGTATGTGGACAATGGTTTTTGTATATATGAATTCTATAAAAGGATATGTAATACTTTGTAAACGGGAAGTAAGTAATGAAATACCATAAGTGAATTGAATCTCTGTATTCACGTCTATAGTTTGTAGTTTTGGAGAAGGCTCCGCAACTGCGTGCATAGAGACCTTGAAGAGTCTGCAACTGAGTGCGCAGACCACCTGCAATTAGGTTTGCAAGTTAGAGAAGTGAATGTAACTGAAGATTTGTTTAATAAAGAATAAGTTTTGGTGAAGTATTGTATCTCGGTATATGTTAATTGTCTATTGTTATGTATCTGATTATGTATTATTTTCATTTAATTATGCGAAGACATGTAAGATATATTGTTATGTGTTATGATTTATGCATTTATGTAAACTAATCATTTACGTGAACATCTTATGCATGCGAAGTTATAAGATTGATATATAGTAGAAGTAAATACATGGTGTCACTTCACGGATATCCCTTCGATTGTGGAAACTTGGTTCTGCAACCTTCCATAACTACTTCGGGTGAGAATGCGACTTGCTTGCATGCTATTGCTAAAAGGGTCAATAGTTGAGAGTTTTGTTGGTGCGCAGCACACTCTAAACCGGGGTCAAGCCCCCTTAAACCAAAAAATGGTCTTGTTTCCAGGATACGGATCTACTTAAAGGGATATGATTTGGCGTCGTCAAAGAAATAACTCCAAGAGTGGGTCGAACAGAAAGAAAGAGAATTTGAAGAAAAAGGGAACAGAAACTCACATTTATCTACTGAAGCTTAGTTGTAGAGATATATCTTTGAATATTAATAAAATATTTTCTTTAGTTCAATCCACATTGAATTGCTTGAGTGGATATCTAAATTATCTTAGCATAAGAATTGTTTCAAAGGCGACGAACCTAAGAAGTGAAACCTTGATTTGATATAGCGGCTCAAGAGAATTGATAATAGTATCTTAAGGGTTGTTGATTTCTGGATCGATAGTATTTGGGAGGATTTGACATTGAGTTCACAATCAACCAAATCATGTCCTATAGAAAATTTGAATGAATATTCTTCAAAGGACCACAAGGTAAATTTTTAAATTCTCCGAAGTTCGGGATTAAAATGTTATTGTGTGAAAAAGGGATTCTGCGGATGTAGTCAGATTAATGTTTGGGCAAAGAAGAAATAAGTCAGAACTAGGAGCTACACGAAGTGGAAAATGATATAGAATAGATTCGAAGAATTTTATTGAGGCTGACTATAGACCTCTGTTGGGATCTGAGAACGAATAAGAAATAAGTAACCCTACAACCCCGCAATATTCCCCCATCCATCCTAAATGAGCGTTGAAGTTAGGGTCTAAAAAGAATCAAGGTGTCTTTGGGATTCCCCATCCATCCACCCCCTTCCACCCCATCCCCCATACTTCCCCTACACCTCCACCTCCACCTCCCTCTCCACCTAGCCCCCCCAGAAGAAGAATGGCCGATGAAATTAAGCTACCTATCTTTAGAGGACTGGGAACAGAGGACCCTAATCCGTTTTGGTTCGTAGCTCATGTAGTATGAATGACAAGACATATTAATAATGATGATATAAAGAAGGCGTAGCTTGTCATGTTGCTAAGAGAGAGGTCACTGACATGGTATATGAAATACTCTGCGAGTAAGCAAAATGCTACGTTTGATGAAATTAAGAAGGCCTTGGTAGCAGAGATCGTGGAGGGCAAATCAGAATCGTAGTGTATCACAAAGCTAAAAGAGATCAAGCAAGCACCGACTGAATATGTGTGGGAATTGGATCAATGATTCAAGGTTTTGATGATTCAAGTGAGCTTTGAGATACCCCCATAACAACATAAGGAATGGTCCATAGTGGCGCTACTGCCACATATTAGGTTACCATTGACACAATAGAAGATCGGGACATAAGCTGAAGCATTGGAGATTGCGATGAAGTTGGAAACCTTGCCAGTTGAAGATACTCACACAATAGTCTAACAATAAAATGGTTAGACTTATTTTTCAGATATTAATTCATCTTGGCAACAGACAGATGCACTGAAACATTGTGTGGGAAAATATTTTTTCAAGAAATACTATGCAATTGTGTGGGAAATACATAAACAATTATGTGAGAAAAAACGAGAGGAGAACCTGAACAGGTAAAATTTCTTGCATTTGAGCGATGGCCTCGGGGTGTCCACGAACGAGGCTTCACTTTTTGAAATGGCCATCATTCTGTTTTCTAACTCTGCATACGCTCATTTTCAGTTGGGTTGCTATTTCCTCTATATTGCTCTTTTCGTACATTCTTAATCACTTATCCACTCAATTCCACGTTACTTTGAAGGCTATTAGCTGATGAGGAATGCACAAATCTATTAAATGAAATGGACAAACCGGGCCTACTATCTAGAATGTAGAGCAGATCCACTAAATATGACTCAGCAGCGAGCTTCCATTGGGATGGAGAGCCCAAAAATGCACAAATCTATTAAATGAAATGGACAAACCCAGGTTCTATATAGAATGTATAGCAGATCGACTACTAAATATGACTCAACAACCAGCTTCGATGGGGATGGAGAGGCCAAAATCCAGCCTCTGGGACCCCGAATCCATTTCTACGAGGGAGCCGAGCCGAGTAGTGCAGGAAACCGTGTAGCTCCTTGGTTTTGCCAAGGTTCGAATCCAAGGAAGTCCCAATGCCTTTGTTGGTGATCTGATCTTAAAGCTAGTTCAAAAAATCTTAATGAGGATTATGAGAATGGGAAACGAGAATAAATTTATGTATTTCAAATTAGTTTCTTCAATATCTAATTCAAGCCTTTCCTTGAGCCTCTGAAGCAACCCATGCCTTGCCCTACCTTGCCTCGTACAATAACCAAACAAATTCAACGCAGAATAGTCATTATAATTATAATTGTAGTCATTATAATTATAATTATAATTAGTGTGCAAGTTGAAATTAACTATACGATCAAGAAACATGAGGTATATTCATCACTTTCACTACCCTAGTTCATCCTTCCTAGGTTCCACCAACCTAGACATCATTGAAGTCATCTTGTCCTTGACTTCTTTGTCTTCTCTGTGACGAAATTCAATCTGCCCTCATTCCTCTACATTAAAGCCTTTATGATAATGAAGAGCCGCCATTTCCATAAGCGAAAATCTATATGTAGATTCCATATAGTATATATATAAGTAATATATATATATTTAAAACTGGGTAAATTTTATACACCCATCATTATGACATTTTGAAAAATTATCAGCAAGTCAACAATTACGTGTTTATTTTGAAATAACCCATATTTGAGGGCTAAAAAAAGGTAAAACATGCATACAGGAGTCAATTTTAAAGCCTGTCCCAATCATTCATTATCTCCCATCCAGATTTTGACTACGCGTGTCGTAATCCCTGCAATGATAAAACCGGTTTCTCTACCGCTATCCTTCCTGACACCACCTTGTTTGCCACCTATCAACTCATCATTTTCCACCATGGTCTACCCTCACTCCATTTCTCCAACCAGTTCTCGTCACCTCCATCCCCTGTTTGGCTACCTTCTCCGATCGTGCTGAGAAGCCATCTTTCAACTGGTCCAATTGAACCATCACATTGCGTTGGGTGGTGACTAATATTAACAAAGTTTATTAATTATATAATTCTAATAATTCTAATATATTTATTATTAAAATTATATAATTAATTAATTAAAATTTAAAAATAATAATAATATATTTATTATTGTTTATATTAAAAAAATCTTAATTTAAAATAAATAAAAAAACTGGTTCCGCTAGGAAAAATCAAAAACTAAAATGGGGATTAATAATGATGACATCAATTAAAAAAAATTACATTACCTTGACAACGGTGAAAAACACGAATAATTTGGAGAGAGCCAAAATAGGCTAATTGCGACTCATGAAGGAATGAAAAATAATATTAAAAAAGTAAATAACAATGAGAAAATGTTGCTAGGCATATAGGTCCAATTAATGAGATGATTTAACCCAGTTTTTAATCCCTTAATTACTCAAGAACCAACACAAAGACACAAGA